>JAAAKE020127372.1:0-10164 GCA_010014785.2 Anisolabis maritima
AAAAGATGTCCGCCCTTCAAGTAAAAAGTCTCGCTCTCTCTTTAACCAAGTAGAGACTAGCTAACAGTGACAATGTTTCAACCAATCACAGGAAAGCTCACGTTTGAATAGGGGTCAGCAGAAGAAATGCTCGCTGGGATAATTCGTAGCCATCCAGACAGACGTACTCAATAAATCTGAGCCACTTCTTGACTTGAAAAGATATTTGGTAAAATGAAATTTATATTTTACTAATTAGAATTTATTTAAATAAATTTTAATTCGATTTTAAAAGCCACATCAGACTTCTTTTTGAAAGAAATAAATTGATATTAATGAGGAAAGTATGTTTTATTAGAAATGTTTCTTAGTTTTTAGATGGGAATACGTTTATAATTGTGACGAGATGGTAGAAGTTAAACGAAAACTTCCAAGAGATCTAATGGAAAATAAACAGAGCTTAAATCCAGAGTCCGATGCAGTTAATCTAATCAGGGACCAACAGAGATCAAACAAACAAGAAAATAGAGCACTAAGTGTGGGGGCAGAGCCCCCAAACTAATTCTTCGCTTTTTCGGCGAATATTAAATTTCGAGATAAAAATCCAGAGATTATCAGCAACTAGTTACTTTTCTTTCATTAATCAGAAAAAATTCATCCAAGTAAATCTCTTCCCCCCTCCATTTCCTTTTTACTTTGATAGGCTTATTTTTTTTAACTTTTAAAAAGAAGAAGGCTAACTGTCGAGTTATCTTTTTACAAGGAAAATATAGGAATTTAAACTTTTTTTGACGTTAACTTCTTTGCCCATACTGAGAAGGGTTAATGGGTTTGGGGATTAACAAAAAAGAGAATTTCAATCGGTGTCTGAATTAAACTCTATTTTATAAAACATATACTGGGATCTCGACGGAGGATGCCGATACAATTTATTATTATTATTATTATTATTATTATTTGTATAACAAGCATATTGTATGTATTCAAAATGGCCTCTGATCCTAAAATTTACCTTAAACGAATTTGAAAAAATTGTCCCTGATCCTGGTGCAGAGATAGAGTCTCGCTTCAAGTTCCAAAGGTCAATGTTTCGCCTTCCCAATTAAGTGACAAAAATTTATTTATATTAGTCCGATCGATATACAGTATATTTTAATGAGATTAAGAAGAGAGAAGTGAAAGACCTCTCGCTTCCAAAATTAAGCACCGGGAAGTGGTCATTGGGTCAGGTACCGGAGAATATTTTTTTGTAGGGCTAGAAGGTTTTTATGGCTTTAATTAAAGATTTTCGCTAAAAAAAATCTTGTTTTTTTTTTTTTTATTATTATTTGCCTTAAGTGTAATATTGTTTAGACAATAGTGGCATGAAAATAAATAAATTTAAAAAAAAACTTATTTTTACCCGAAATATATTTTTTAGGATTTGAAATTTTATTTGAATGATTTATTTATTTATTTATTTATTTATGTTTTCTTTTTTTAAAGAGGAGAAGAGACCAATGAGTATTTCAGCTTGGTTTTGAAAACCTCTTCTTTGTACCAAACAACAGAGGTTTAAGGGATTAGTAGAAAATATGACGGATGAACGGCATTCATTAACAATTTCAAACAGATATAGAAAAATTCAAATGAACTCACCTTTACTTGTCCCAACTCCCTCCTTCCCTAGCCCCCTCCCCCGCAGCCATCTTTGTTACGTCATTTAAACCTAAAAATTTCTTGTAATTTATTTTCAGGGAATGTCTTTCAAAAATAATGAGAAGCAAAAAAATTATTTAAATTTAGAATGGAAAAATGGAAATTACATTTTCTTTCTGATTTTCGATTTTTTTTTTTTTTTTTTGTTACTAATGTTAAAAAAGCTTTTTACTCTCATTTAAGAGAATGAGAATTAACTTTTTTTTTTATGAATAAGGTGCATTAATTAATTTAATTAAAAGAATCAAAGTGAAAGGAAAATTTAATTTTTTTCCTTGATGGATTTATGAATTATGTCAATTAGCAAAGGCCTGTGTACGTAGAATACAATGAATAATTTTGTTGGGAATCCAAAAATATATAAATTTAAGTCAAAATCGTAATTAGAATGACATTTACATTTTGCTAAAACAAATAAAATAAATAATAAATAAACAAGTAAAAAATAGGCCAAATATATACTTTAGATGAATTAAAAAATTAAATATAGATTTTTTTTTTATATTAAGAAAAATAAAAAAATGTTGGAGAGAGATCCACTTATAGTCCAGTTATTTTTGGTATATTAGAAATCTTAACCACACTCCGAAATAATGTCCGCAAAAAATGATCACCACTCAGATCTCTCACTCACTCGCAAACAGAGATTATACCGCGCTCCTTACTTCCCCACGAGCTAAATCCTTTTGAGGAGGTTGGCTCCTCCTATCATTTCCTTTCCAAAGGAAAGGTATATATCTATTCCTAGTTAACTAATCCTTTATCAATTCCACCTTACTGTTTCATCCATGATCCTAATTGAGGAAGGACCATTCGAAGAGAGCATTAAAGTTAAATGATTTTATAGAGGCATATGACAACAATAACCTCACTATGTAAAATTACTTAAGAATTAAAATAAAGCAAATTTCCGTACTAATCTGAATGAAAATTTTATTTTTCGAGATCACAGTGACCAATTCAGAACAGAGGTACGCTACCAACGAATCAAAGGAATCAAAGATGATTGGTGTTGGTTGGATGATAATGCAACTCCAATTTCTAAAGTTTTTGCAAATTGAAAGTTTAAATTCAAGTATAAATTTTTACAAAATGAAATTATTACATTATATTATACAATTATTGATGTAATATATATTTTCAAATCAGTTTCTTTTAGGTTATAAAATACAAGTATTATTTGCCCTAATGAGTTTTGATGAAATGAAATATATACGAATAATATTATTGAATGGAAGACAATTACACTCCAACTAACCACTTACAGGTAATTGTATATCGTATTCTATTTCAAAGGCTATTACAGAGAAGTTAACACAATAATAAAAAATATAAAATATTTTTATTTTATTACTAGCATACCGATATTAAATATGATTAAATATATTGAACATTATTAAATACAAATCCATATAAATACTATTTTTAAATATTAATATTACTAAACTTAAAAGTCTATGTATTGTGGCATGTACTTCAGCATTGATTAAATTTCCTTTCCCTTGTCTTCTGATATTTATGGCAAGATTAATAACTACCAATGAATGACAAGGTAATGTTGATAATGCGAGTGTTCTAACTCCAAAAGTGAAGAAATGGCTATTGGAGATGGAGCATTTGCATACTAAAAAAATGTTTTATTTGGAGAGATTTAGCTAAAATGCGCTAATATAGGATTAGTTAATAGTTGCATATATAGAGAGCATGAAAAACAATTTGAAACACGTGTGACTCAATTGTGTTGGAAATTGGAGATAGAACAGCTGTATATCGTATTCTATTTCACACTCATGGAAACTAAAAAAATAATTATTTCCAAAAACCTAATCTAAAAAATTTTATTAAATTAATACCGTATCTCTAACAAATTAATGTGATTATTTGTTTGGAACATAAATTAGTTGAAAGATTCCCGGGTTATTTATTATTCTCTCCCAGACTGTGAGAATTGGGCACAATTTGCGGAATCCCCGAGAATGTGGCTCATTAGCAGAGAGGGACAGACATCATCATTAGGAGTGGCTACGAAGACCGACAGGGAGTGAAATGGAGTAATGACGTCATCTCCTTTGATGGCGACTAGAATTGACGGCTTCGGCTTGTAATTTGCTTGCAATGGTCGTCAACCTCGTCGTCTCTGGCGATTCTCATTGATTTATGTCCTTCGCTTTCCCGGCTTCAACTTTGAAAACTTCATCAACGGCACAGGAACAAGAAAACAGCAAACTGTTATCTTTGGGAAATTAAATTTAGACCATTGTCTCCCGGACTCTAAGCTCCGTCTCTTTTGGGAAATTCCAAATATATTTTTCAATTCACATATAATATAGATGATTACTATCTGATGCAATTATTTTGCTAAGACATTTTGTCGATACTTCCCACTAAAAAGTATGAAGGAACAGGAACGTAAATCAGAAAGAGAATAAAATATTTTTATTTTTTGTTCAAATCTGTAACTCTGAGTTGAAGAGGATTTTAGTTATGGGAATTCATAACGTATCATCTTGTTTAAATTTGGTTTGACCAAATGCCTCTTACGAGGTACTTACTGGTACAGTAGCATGTTCTGTAGTATTTTTTTTTTTTTTTTGTAAAGACACCATGGAATGCATAAATTCGTTTGTTTTTGCTAACTAGAAGAAGACAGGTAACCTAAATGTCCCAAATAACTAAAAAAATTTCCAGAGCTTCTTTATTGCACTGTTAAAATTCCTTAGAAAATATCATCTATGGATGCGAAATCCGCTTCGAAGGAGCTCTGGAGAAATTAATCAAAAAAAAAAAGAGTTGGTCATTTGAGTGGCCTACCTTCCACAAATCAAATATGATCCTATCTCTGTACTGATGATAATCATCGGGGTCCCTTGTGGTTGTGACGTGCGCAAATTAAATCAATAAAAAAAAAAAAGAAAAAATGAGCAGCTTATCTAACTATTCGGGCCCTAATACTTCGACCAATGTTCCTAGTTCTAAAAGCCAAGAGGTAAAACAAAAATGATGCTTCTAAGTGAGTGATATAAAAATCCGTCTAGCAGAAACTTACCAAATTGCTAAGTTTCTAAGTTGGTTTAAGACAGAAAAAATTTAGAGCCTGTTTTTAATGCATAATTAGTTAACTATTAATAAATTGTTAAGCTGGTTAACATAAAGGGATCCCTTTAATAACAATACAAGAAAAAGGGCCTTTGATATATAATATGCATTGTGTATTAAATAGCAATCCTATGATAATTTAGAATAGAATGATACTTTATTTTTCTATTCTTTGATTGCGCTTCTCTTAAAGCTCCCGATACAATTTATTTAAATCGTTTTGACAATTGTCTATTTATGTGTGAAAGATGTTTTTTCGAATAATGGCTTCTCAAAATATGATGTTCAGACACAATCTCAAAGGGGCACTATTCAAGTCAATCCTAACAGCGCCATATTTACATGCTTATTTAGACTTGAAGAGGTTAAAATGTTCATCCAGACGAGCAAGATTTGTTGTAGACAACTTTAATTGTGCCGGAGGCTTGGGCTGTCAGATTAGGGCACCGCAAGAAGGATCTCTCTAGTTAAGGCACGACCTGCACCTCAGAAAGGGAAATGAGAGCTCTCTCTAAAGGGAAATTATAAACATCATTTTGAATAAAGGAGGCGTTACAGATGAGAAGGAAATAAAATGTTTTTTTTTTAAGATTCAAAGCTTGCGGATAGAGAATGATGGAATGTGTTCCAATACTATATATATAAATTTTTAATTTCCTCCTGTAAAATAATAGACAAACTTCTCAATCACAGAAATATTCGAAGTTTAAAAAGCAAAATAAATCCAAGTTCCAAACAATTAAATGATCTCTAAGTTCTTTGACGTAGAACTTAACTTTTCTTTGTTCATAGAGAGTAAAATTGGATATCAAGACAAAATTAGAAAACCTACATGAAATAATAAATTTAATAATAGATAAAATATTATGACATTTTCCTGAATTTCATGTACATCTCTCCTAAGATACAGGTAGTCCAATTACCTTTGTGGGGCGATAGTAGATAGTGTGTTTTATTATTATTTTAGGAATTTTAATAATAATCAATAAAATATCTGTATCTCTTTCATATTACAATTTATAAATTTTTAATATATAAAATATTTTCCACTCAAAAAAAAAAAATTACGATCAACTATTAGAGCTTTTTATAAAAATAATATAAATATTAGTGGAAGAAAGATGGAAAGCAAAAAAGAGAATATTTGACAAGAATTTTTAATTCAATCAGATTTAAAATTGATTGAAAAGATTATAAGCCAAGGGATGTGGATTCAGATTCCTTACTGTCCAAAAATTTATTTGATTCATGATAGTTGGAAAATATTGCTGGATAACTCGTCGAAGAAAGTTTCGAAGAAATAATTTTTCTTGGATTATTCTCACATTATAATTATTATATTATTTGTAAATATTTCGGCAGGCATAACGCCATAACGTGAGACGGTACCTCTAATTAAATCGTTTAAAGTCTATATAGCTTTAAGAAGCAGAAAATAATTTTTTTTTAAATCCTTGATTTCTATCAATATTTTATATATATATATATATATAATAAAATTCCCAAAAAAAAATCCCTTAAATATGTTTTATTGCTATTTGTCTCTGTACTTTTTGTGAGCCTTTAATCTCTTTCTTTAAACCATGTAACGGATAAGAAGAGGCGTTGCATTAAAATATCATATCAAGTTGAGTTGCTTTTTTTATTTTTATTTTATATAGATGTATATAAAATACTCGGGATTATGATAAAAATAACAGACCATTTAAGACCGAAAATAACTCATGAAATGAAAAATTATTCCCATTATTTTATTTTTTATATACAATATATCTAATACTATATAAATTCATCGGGCTTTTCACTAAAGAGAGAAACGGGATTAAATTGACATTTGTTTGCTCTATTAAGTTTATCAATTCAGAGCAGTCAAGTTTAATAATGGAATAAAATTTTCCTCTATAGGGAAGAAACCTGCTGTCTTACGTGTTTCTTTTTTTCCTTATCCTAACATCAAGGGAAATAAAAAAAGTAAAATATCTATAATATTATTTGTATACAAATCTATTGTATAAGAATTGCAAGAAATGCCAATCGCGTGACTTATCATCCATTCGCTAAAAAAACTCCATAAATATTTACTTTGAAATTCATAAATAATAGAGGACGTATGGGGGGTCTGGGAACATTGGTAATGATCGAAAAAATTTTATTTTAAAATAAATAGATAAGTTTTTAGGGTAGTTTTACGTCTAGAAAAATAGAAATTTTATAGATGATGAGAGACCTACATATAATTCAAAATCATCAAATTTCATGCAGATCTATCTACTTATTAAAACGAAACCAAAGATTTAGGTAGCCCAATTACATTTGAGGAGGATAGTAGATGCATTAATTGTTTATTTTTGCTAGGTGGTAGATAGGCAATCCAAATAACTAATACTAATGGATTTTTCGATTAATTGGTCCAGACTTAGTTCTCTCTAGAGCACCGATTCGGGCTTTTTTTTTTCGTTTGGGGACTGCAATTTTTACAGGCGGTAAAGTTATAGAAAACATTTTGCAAAATAAATTAAATAATAAATAAACTTTTATTTTGAAAAAGAACAATCTGAAATTAATAAATATCCATTTTTTATAATAGCAAAAGTTTGATTCGTTCGGAAAAAATAGTAATAAGCTAGATTTGTGTTAAAAATTTAATTTCAATTAAAGTTTGAAATTTTTTAAATAAGCTTCAATTCTATAAATACATAAATGAAATTAAAGAATTTACTTGGTCAACCCCGAAGATTCATTTGACCCAAAGTTAGCTCCAAAATATTATAACATGAATAGTTTCTCCAGTAGAATTTTGAAAAAATATTATTTCAATGCCGACCGGCAAATGACGGACCGGAAATGAGTATAAAAGACTTCTAGAACAATTAATCAATCGCAAAAAATCTATTATCGAGTTGGTCATTTGAGTTGCCTACTTTCCAGTTGCCAAATACGAACGAACGAACTAACAACACATGATAATTATATAAAATTACATCGATGGAGCAGACAGCCAGGCGAGAAGCCGCTAAAACTCTCAACAAAACTTTGTCGCTTATTTTTGTATTTTTTTACTGTAACTAAATGCATTTGTCTAACTCTCTAAATGGACTGATGATGGAATTATTACAATTAAGCCGAAATGTCTCAAAATTTAGAGTATTAATATCGTGGAGGCTTCTCGCCTGGGTGCCTCCTCCTTCCCCCATTGCTAAATACAACGGCCAACTTCCACTTGGCATATAAAGTTATATTTAATAGAGTTATAATTTTGTTTAAATTTTTAATCAAATATATTTTCAAGTGTGGGAAGAGTTGCTGAGATCTACCCAACATTGAATGAAACCTTAAACGTTTCTACCTGCTAATCCTCTATTAAGAAAGTATTCATTTCAATCATGAACTCTTTGTAGAGAGTAGCGGATAGATCGACAGTTAAAAGAGTCCCTCCTTAATTATGGTATCCTTGTTAACACAGATTAAATTAATGGAAAGGGTCCGCGTGAAAATATATGTATAATTTGAAATAAATCATAGAAAACTAAGAAAATGAATATATTCAAAGAGTACAAAAACAGTATATGACTAATGATCGAATGGCTTTGAGGTGTGTGTCTTCATATAAGAAATTACCATGACGATATCGAAAGTTCAAGAATTGAAATTAAATGACCAAGAGCTGGACAATGATAAATTCTCTTGGCTTTGGAATACATTCATATTCTATACACGGGCCAAGTCATGAAGAATCTTGTGAAAAAGGTTGCCTTGATCGTGACTCCACCCTCCCCCCACTCTCACTCATGTTGAAGGGATGTCGCGAGAAGATTGTCTAACTTTAGTTGAAGAGAGCGCGAAGTTTTATTTTGGTGGAGAGATTTATCCTCACAATGGAATGTAGTGGGGGAGAATCAGACCTTTTATGAATATGATTCAATGCACATAAATAAAAATTAAATTATGATTAATGGAAAATAAATGAAATGGTATGCAAAATATTTTCGAAAAGATAAAATATATAATTTAGATTTAGAAATTGGAATTATCGATCCTCTCAATAAGAGAGCAATATACGAATGAAATTCCATTTTCTCTTTTGAAAAATTTAATTTATTTTTACGTATATTTTCGATATCATCCATTCTAAATTAACCCCCTCACTCCATTACAGATTCAAAAATACAAACTTCGTCTTTTTTTTTATTTGGAATTGGGATTGGTCTAAAATAAAAAAAAAAACGAAAAAGCTTTAAAAATCCATTCATTTTAAGATATGGATTAGTTCGCTATTAATTGAGATATTCTCTAAATTTGGAAATTTATTTTACGGTTTCCATTCCTTCTTGTCATTGATCTTCTGGTGTTTTCATAAAGTTTCATTTAATTTAAATCTGTCAACCGACAACTTAGTTCCTTACTTTGTTGTTTTTCAATTTGTTCTTTTGACAAATGACAACAAATAAAAAAGAACAATCTTTTGGCCAATTTAACAATAAATAAATAAATAAATAATTTTAAAGAATAAATCACCTTGAATATGACATCAATGCTGTTTGAGACAATTGGATGGAATTTTATTATTTCAAAATGTCAAAAGAAATAAATAAATAAAAAAAAAATTAGAGGGAGAGATTGATTTTAAAGAGAAAGAGAGAGAGAGAGAGTTTTTAATGAAATCTCATATAATTTTCCTTTTTCTCTTGGCTTTCAAATTAGAATAATTAGGTACTCATAAATCTAGTCAAGTTTTAAAATTAAATATCTGCAATTAAAGAAAGTTTCACTGAAAATCACCATTATTTAATTAATAAATAATTTCGAAATTTTAAATAAAGTTTAAATAGATGATAACTCTCAAAGTAAAAGGAGAATAAAATGTGAGATGTGTATCTAATTGAGAATGAGAAAAAAAAGAGCCTTTTTGTAATTAATGAATGATAATTAATTCCATGGTAATTTTATTATTTAAATATTTTTAAAATATGAGTAGTTCTTTCATTTGGTAAAAAAAAAAGAGAAAAATCTATTTAAATAGGCATGAGGCACGTTTGAGTTTTTAGTGAGAAACATCAAGTTGAGATTTTATATCATGGTGTATCATGAGGTGCATAAATTCGTTCGCGTCTGGAAGGTAGGCAACCCAAATGACCAATTTCACTAATAGATCCATTTTTCATTTAATGTGGACGGTACAGGTCCATCTACCGGGCTCCCGTATATTTACCAGAGTTCCATAAAGACTCACTTCAAACCCAGCCGACCTCTGGCCGTAGCCATCTATCGGCATCCCCCGTTACTTTATTTCCTAACTCTAACTCCTCCTCCTATATTCATTTCTATCTAGCTAACTACTTCTATATCTAATTCCATTAATCCAAAAATCCATTAGTGAAGTGGGTTGCTTAC
>JAAAKE020127383.1:0-14745 GCA_010014785.2 Anisolabis maritima
AAATTAAAATAACTTAGTGGGTCACGAAGGAAAAATATTAATATAAATGGATCAAAAAAAAGGTTTGAGAAATGCTGCTCTTATTCCTTGGGAATAATACTGAGGTGGCTTCCCGCTTCCTCAGGAGGATACATCACTAATAGTGGATAATTTTTAGCCATGAGGTGGATTTGAACCTGACTGGCCTTCTACTAGGATTATTATAAGCTTAGTTGCTTCATCCTTCCTCCATTATATAGATTAATTAGTATAAAATATAATTTTATTAATATATAATTTAGATACAAACAAAAAATTTTTAAAACCCAAAAGAAGTTTTAAAAGTATCTTGGGTTTTTATTTTACTTTATGTATCTAAAATGCATTTGAAGAAGAGTAAAGAATCAATAGCCGAAATGTTGTATTTTATATAAATTAATCAATATTGTTAAACCGAAAAAAAATGTTTACTTTTTAATAACTCATGTGAAAAGTTCTTTCAACTCTAAGAACTATGAAATTTGTTCTTTTTATATCTTTTTTGATATGTGCAATTCCTAAAAGTTTCAAATCTTCAGATGCAATGTAATTCTTAAAATCTATAATTTTCATGGCCGGCTGGATATTAAGGTGTCACTGAAAAAATTCTCAAAAAATATTTAAATTTGTTCTTTTTAAAAATAAATAGGTTGAAAAAGGAACTTGGGACTGTTCATATATTACTGTAGAGGAATAAAGATGTAAGGAAATTTGTTAACCGGTAAAGCGTATATTTGGAAATATAAAGCGACCTTCAACGCTCCATTTCTCCTTAGAGCAGAGGTAAAGCTCTTGTCCAGTAGTCAGTTGTTCGTTGCTCGTTCTGAGAGGAAATAATTTATTTAAATTAGAAGAACAGGAGATAAGATAACCAGCCTTTTTGTTTAACGAACAAGAAACTTTATTAACATATATTTCGGCTCAAATATGCCATCATCAGTGTTACAATAGTTTAAGGTTGAACTTATTGTTGTAAAATCTGCCCGAGACAAGCCAACCTGCCATCAGATAAGAGAAGTAGATTTTTTTCATATATATATATTTTCATATATAATCATGGACATAAAGGCTATAAGATATTTTTTAGTAAAAATTTGTTATCTTTATATATTTGACCATCACAATATAAACACAACATAAGATAATTGATATTGTTGATTATTCATTAGATTTTATTTGATAAGAGTTAGATATCGGATGAAAGTTTGGCTTCTCTCCTGCAGATTTTACAATGACAAGTCCAATCTTAAAAAAACTATTGTTACTATTAAGGGCGAATTTCATATGAGCCGAAATATATGTTAATAAAGTTTCTTATTCGTTGAATAAAAAGAGCGATTATCTTATCTCCTGTTCTAAATCAAATCATCCAGCAAAATCTTATTATCACATTATTTAAATTTTATTATCCACCAACATAATTATGAACAGAACCTAAATAGATGCCAAAAGACTTATTAAAACAAAATTATAGAAATGACACTGCTATAGATGTTTTATTAAAATTTATAGTAGTATTTTAAAATAAAATTTAGATTTTCATTTGAAGCTGATGAACTTCTATTTTTTATTAATGGGAGAGAAGTAGATCAACTTATCTAATAACAGCCTTTTTTAACTAATAAGTATTTAATTCACAAAAAAATAACGCATAAATAAATTCCTCATAAAATGACTTTTTCCTTTCCATTTTTTTTTCATTGAGAACCACTGGTCTGCTCTATGGTATGCAATAATAAGTATACCAACTAACGAATTTATGAAGTTTGTTGAACTAACAAGTAATTCTGGGAGCTAAAAGATGCATCAATCTTTGGGGAGAGAATGATATAAAATATGCAAAAAGAAAGAAATATGAAAATAGGAGATATATTTAAGATTCTTAATATTTTATTTTATCGAGAGGATGAAATTAAATGCATAATTATGAATAAATGAAGTGAAATATATAAAATAAATATAAGTTAAACAAAAAATTCAAGGGGTAAATATTATATTTAAAAGAAAACATGGATAAATAAATAAATAATAAATTTCTTATTTATTTATAAATAAATGATGAATAAAATAAATAAATTAAAGAAATTAAAAGTTTTATGAGAAACGAATGGGTGAAAGTTTTGTATTATTTTTGTTTTCCAAGAAATATCATATTTCCATCAATTTTTTTTATTTGTTCTTTTTGAACAAAAAGCACTAGACATAAATACTAGCGCACTGAAGACTATAAGCTAAGCGAGCTTATAAAGCAGGCAGAGGAACCTAAAACGAATAAAACTGGATTTCGATTAAGAGATATACGTTTTGTTTTAAGATTCTTCTGGATCATTGGGAACGAATGTGAAAGCGATGGCGCCTCCACCAGGTAAGCGGATTCCACTCGATTGAAGCTTCACTCTGAAACACAAACAACCAAGTTTTTTATTAAATAACATTTTTGAAGAATTTTACTAAAAATAACAAAAATCAAATTAGAATAATTAACTTTTTTAAATTACAACTAGAAAACTATTTTAAAAAATTAGGTGGTGTAACTTGACCATGACTCACAACTTTCTTTTTTCTTTATTTCTTATTTAGTATATTTTGTATTCAATAAGATTTTATAAAAATTTATATTTTATTAGGATATTCTTCCGAGATTACTCAAATGTAGTCATTAACATTATATTTACAGTCAAGGCTCTTTTTTTTGCATTTCGAAAAACTCGACATCTTAAGAGTGACCGTTCATTAATGAAAAAATAAAATTTTCTGGTCTCATTAGACATTTCATTTCCGTAGTAATCACGACTTATAGTAGTATATACTTATATACTATACATTTTTTTTAGGTAAGAGAAAAAAAAAAATGAGGGATCTCAGAACTTAATTCCCGAAGGATGAACATGGTTGGACATCACCATAGCCTCTAAGGAAAAGTGGTAGAATAATCACAAGATCACCTAATTCAATCCGCCAAGTTTAAAGAAGCATGGTTATCTCAAAATTTATAATTCTAATTATATAATTTTTCTCTTTTCATTTCCCAGGATCAGCTATATCCTAAGCCTAAGGGATTCCCGAGTGTAGCCAGATGAGAATTACAAACAATTGTTTTTATTGCCAACGTTTCGTCTGCCTGTCGCGCACTTATTCAGGGTTAACAAACAGTCAATGTTTATAGTTTACGGTAATTTTATTTTACCACGTGTTCTGTGCTCAACAAGCATACGAAACATCGGCAACAAAAACATAATTGTTTTTATTTCACACCTAGCTGCACTCGGGAATCCCATCCCTAACTATAGTCAACTAATACAGCCATCAAAAGAGAACAACCGTGATTAAATTTAGTATTTTAAGATTTATGATGTATATAGTATTTTATACCTTTTTAAACATCATTTTTATATTATTTATTGCCTAAATATTGTTTTAATAATAGTATAGCAAACACATTAGTTTATCGATTTAAAGATGTGTTATTTGAAAACAATAAAATACATAGCATTTGCACTCTTTAGTTTAGAGGTAACGAATTTTCTAAATGAGGAGGAGGTTTAGCTCAACCAAATAAATCCCAAATTAAGATATATATATATATATATTTACATCAGTCAACAGAAAATAGACAGAAAAGGAGGGTCCGATTCTCACTTAATTGTGATTTAATGAATAAAACTAATAAATCAATTATACTTTTTATAGGAAAAAAATTATTCATTTTATCCCTAAATCACTGGGTAGAGTGTGGCAACGCCACAGTTATTATAACTTTTTCAGGAGTAGATAATTGAAGAGCTTATTGCAATAGGTGATTTGTCACAAAACCAAAATTATATAAATAGAATTGTTTCAAAATTTGGAAAAACAATTAATAAAATTTGGAAAGGTCATCATAAGAAGTATCTATTAATAGTTAATAAAGAATATAAAAGTTTCTTATTTTAGCTGACTTTTCTTCATCTAAGATTATTCTTCCGCCACCGGTGTGTAATCTTTAAAATTTATTTTAAATTATATTATAAATATATGTTAGTTGAATTTATCCTGTTATCAACGATTAAACTGGTCAATTTTTTCGAAAAAGCTTTTTGTGGTTTTATTTATCTTGAATGAAAATATAATATTTAATAAAAATAAATTTCAAGATGATTAGGACTTTAGGAAAAACAGGAGAGGAAAAGATTATTGAACTGTGGTTAATTTTTCCTGTCTAGAATTCCCATATTTTTTATTTATTATTATTTTTTTAATTAAATAAAATATCAAAACGTATCCTGTATTATAAAATTTGGAGAAGCTTCTTTCAAATCACTAGGAATAAATAATTTTTAAAAACGTTTATATGAAATAAAATTTTGAGATAATGTTGACTTCCATTTGCATTCCTTTGTTTAAATCTTTTGATTGTGAAACCTACCCACTAGTTCTAATTTGCTTTTTTTCATAGCAATTTCATAAAAAAAAAAAGAGTTAAAATATAGTGCCATATGGTTATGAAACTGGGAGCAATATTCTAAAATAGATTAATACTTACTTGGGTTTGACTTCAGTGACTAAATTTGTGCTTCGAGCAAAGACCGTAAGCTCGTCAGGCATGAGCCTGAGTTTGGATAAGTTGACAGTCCTCTCAACGGCGTCGGGAGTTAAATCCAGGTTCACAACGACTAGGTATCCAGGTTTACCGCTCTTTATCCTGTTATGGAAAGAAATTGTTTTAGAGTGGTTGAAAAAATTCATAACGATTCGTCTATCTAGGTATTTACAAATAAAGTAAACCTGGATAAACAGCTTATATTTTAATAGATAATTTTAACTTAATGCATAAAGCAATATTTGCATGTCAAATGATGGCAGTAGAAAATGTGTAAATATATCATGCAAGTTTTTTAGTGGCGTCATTTGACATTCAAACATTGCTTTATCTATTAAAACATGAGCTGTGGATCCGATTTAAGAATATATATATAAATTACTTCAACTAAATTATATAATACATATTCATTCTTATTTATAAAACGTTGAAAAGTTTTTTTCTAAACTAGAAAAAAAAGTTCTATCACAAAGATATAGATTGTTGAAGGTCCCATTATTTTGTTGGATGCCAATATTAGCCATAAAGTGTATAATATGAGAATTGCCAGCTTATTGCAGGCAATGTATGAATGAATTCAAATTAAAATTTAAAGTTTCTCAAATCTTCCTGTTTTTTTTTTTTTTTTTTTTAATCTAGTTTACTCTTTTTGAAGAAACTTATTTTTTTGAAAAGATTTTTCAACAAGAATGAATTATATCATCATGAATTCATTAATTAATTAGGAGCTTATTTGCAAGATTTTCTTCTGCTTATATGATGAAAATTTCTTTCGAGAAATATGTAAAAAAAAATACTTTTTTTTTTGTTTGTTTGTTTAAATAATTTCATCTTCTTAATTTATAGTTTTATTGCCCTTTCCTGTGCTACAGACTCTATACCTATGCATATACTATAAAATCAGTCTTCTTATATTAGGAGGGGGAATATGAAAAAGAAAAAAATACTTATGTGCTTTGTAAAAATTTGCAGGCACTTCATTCAGATCATGCTTTATTTTTTAAGAGTACTAATTAAAAAAGGAAACTGTAAATGCATGTAAGTGAATTGAAATTTGAAAATTTAATCCTCTCAAAATGTTTATTCGAGATTTTTCCATTATAGGTTATCTTTACTTAATATTTGTAGCAATTATTTCTAATAGATAAAAATAACTATCTTTCAAGCATATCTACAATACTTCCTCTATATATTTTTGAAACAATATCTTATTAAAATTTATTAAGTTGAGGGATATTTAAATATCATTTAAAGCAAGTACCATTCAATCTATTTCAAAAGCATAAAAAAATAACATACTATGACAATGCAACTAAATTCTAATCTCAAAAAGGCCAAATGAATTGAATTTATAAAGCATAAATAAGCTCTTATGTATTAATTTAATACTTTAATCGTCTATTAAGAGGTCTTACCAAGTCCTGAGTCCCGATGCAAAATCCAAAAAAAAAAGAGATATAATAAATGATTATATTAATATAGTTAATAATATATAATTAAAAAATTTTAAAAAATTACATAAAATGGTTGGTTTAATTATCTATATAGTATTTTAAAATTAGTATTTTAGTTAGTGGATAAGTTAAATTTAAAATATATGAGTATTATTTTAGAAAATTTGTTTATTTAATTTAGAACCTGCTTTTATTATTATTATTATTATTATTATTATTATTATTATTATTAAGATTAATAAAATTTTGACTTGCCTGGTATAAGCAAATACTGCCCCATCTTCTAATACATATAAATCAGTATCTCCATGTTGGAAGGCGAGAGAATCTCGAGCTTTCGTTAAAGCTTTAAATGCCTCCAAATGAGTTAAACTTTCATCAGGAAGAATATCTAAAAAAAGGCAGATGTGAGTTCGTATATTTTTCTCTTAGAAGTATCTTAGGATGTTATTACTTGTGCTATTGGGAAATAGCAGGGCACTTGGGTCAGAGGGTTGAGCCCATTCGTCACCCGCATGATAGAGAATTGATCCAGGCAAGAGCATTGCAGCGAAGAGCCCTGCATCTGCTCCTTGTTCGCCCAAACGATCCCTAAGGCTGATGTCCGATCCCGAGGAAGACGATAACTGAAAATAAACAATAATTAGTGGATTAATTCTTTTTTTCATTATCAAAATGGGAGTCATAGTTCCCTGGGAATGTGCTTGTATTATATGATTAAAAGATAAATTAATTACCTGCCAATTGGGAAGACTAGTATTTGGAGTTGCTGCTAAAACATGATCAATTTCTGCCCTAAGTTTAGTGGCGTTAAAAGTGAAGTCCATTCGGCCAAAAGGTCGAGTGTTGGCCACAAAACTAACATATGCTTGAGTCAAATAACGTTCTTGTGTGTTGAGGGACATTGGATCATTGATACCCAAAACTCTAAAAATATAATAATTTTATATTATTTATATTTATATTTATATAAACTTAACAAAATTAATTAAGAAACAATTGAAAAGAGTTTCATCACAACACGAATTTTAGAGCATTTTTATGAAACGGATAAATCAATTAATAAAAATAATTTATAGCTAGAAGGGAACTTTTTTACTTTTTTAAATAAAAGGTCTTTACTTACTAAGTAAAACAAATTAATTTACAATATTCACATCATATTACATCCTGCAGACTGAATAATATATAGGTGTATGCTTTTGAAAAAGCTAGTGGTGACAATGCTACAAGAGCTGGGCGCCTTTGGCGGATCCAGCACTTAGGGTGTCCCCCTTGAACCTCCCCCCCCCCTTATTTAATTTTCCCAAATAGGGACGTCATATACATATCTGATTCAGGTCCGCTTTCGACGGTCCCTTCACGTGGCGCAATTTTCTTACACTCGTTGCATTTTTTTTTTTTTTTTTTTTTAATTTAAAAATTTAATTTGCCCTGTCTATTGCTCTCAATCCTCCCATCACGCAGCTATTGGCAGACTTAATCAGTTACAGTTTCTGTGGGTTAGCACCCTTTTCATTATCAACTAGGGTCGTTTATATACATGAAAAAATTCTCTATAGTTTAAAAAAAATCCGTGCACGAGTTCCCAAGTCAACTTGTTCCAAACTAAATCATGCTTTCCACTAAATTTAAATTTAATTAACATTTTTTATAGTTTTTTTTATTTGCGAGATTTAATTATTTATATATATTTTATTATTACCAAAAATTAGCTTTGATTTTTCATATGGAAAGATAGGGCTTAATTCAATTCAAGGATTTTCAATTCATAATTTTTTGAGCCCATGGGTATTTGAGGATAAGACTATTTTTCCTGGACTTTCATTTTGAAATTTCATTGAGAATTGCTTAATCAGAACGTGAGAGATGGACAGAATGGCCTTTGATATCAAAAAACAAAAAAAATTAATTTTGAAAATATATTTTTAAATAATTTCTTTAGCCTTTAAATTCCTAAGCCTTAATGCAAATAAAAGATCTAATGTAATTTCAATAAACGAGGAAAACTAAATTGTAAAAAAAATTATTTGACATTATTTTAAATGTCATACACTTGAGGTTTTCCAGAAGGCGACAAGGACACACGGGCAGTCAGAAGCTTTTTTCCACTAAGTTTAATATATATTTTTTTATTAAACAATTATCAAATGACAAGAAAATTTTGCAAATGGCCTTGAAAAAAAGAATTGAACCATTAAAAGGAGTCTAAGATAAATTTCAAATGAGAACAAATTGTATTATATAAATAACATAGTTGTTTATAGTTATTTTAATAGTGAAAAAAATAATATATCCGGAATGCAAACATCTTTTAATAAGTCTTTTTTTTTTTTTTTGAAGAAATTATTTTTATTTCTTAAAAATATCAATTACTCCCTCTGCAAATGATATTAAAAATACTAGAATAAATATGAACATATAATATCTAAACTCAGCGAATTAAAATATAAAATATATAAATTTATATAAATATATAATCATCGATGATTCACAGTGTTTTGAGGTGAATACATCTATCTCTATTCAGAATTTTTTTTTCTTTCGGATCTGAGGCCATATAGACATTATATAAATCAATTAATACTTAAAAGATAACAGTTATTTAGCCATAGTTATTTTAACTAATTGATATCCGATATAATTTAAATAAATTTTTACCGAATTGACTGAGGAAATGCACTCTTTTATTTTTTCGTAAATAAAATTAAAGAAAATAATTTTAATATATATATATATATATATAATATTAATAACTCAAAATAAAAAAAAGAACCGAGTTTTTACCGTAAAAATTCTTTTCCAACCTACAACAAATAAAAATTAAAAAAAAAGCTTACCCGAATGTATCAGTGATGTTATAAATAAGATGCTTCCATTTGTGCAAAACTTTGAATGTATCAGGGAGGTCCATTGTTTTGTCATGATTATAAAAATGATATTGGTCATGTGTATATGCGAAACCGGAGGAAGGCATGTTCTTTACTGTTTCATTATGGAGACCCTCGTCTTCGACCAAGTAACGAGCTTTATCTAATTGGAAGCCAGTTGCTCCTAAATCAATCCAGAAGCGCAAGACACGCTGAAAATGAAAAAATTTTAAGAAAAAATAATTAATTAATAACTAGTATAGTTGAAGTTGGATGTAAATGTTGATGAAATGGGAGAAATAAATCCAGCTCGAATTGGATTGGACCTCACGTCCAACAATCCTCAGTGTAAAAATATATCTTTATGATGTTTAGTCAGACTAACGGAATAAATAATAAAATTGTAATAAAATTATGCAAGGTGGACCTAACTTGAACTGATTTTATTTCTCCAATCTCATCTAAAGTAATTAATACATTAAATATTAAAAAGTATTGCTATTTACCTCTATTTCATCGATCACTACTTGATTATGATAATTAAGATCAGGTTGACCGGAGAATTGATTGAGGAAAAATTTATTTCTAGTTGGCTCCCAAGTCCAAGCAGCTGTATTTTGGTCAACGCTCAACTGCAATGTTTTTTCAAAATTAAAAAAATTCATTAACTTGTAAAAATAATTTATTATGTGAAGGTGATAATGAAAATGGCAAATGACAAATCATGTTGTAAGTCATTTGAAAGAGTGTCTCCAAAATATGGCCGAGAAAATATTCATCTGAGAGAAGACTTATCTCTCCTCTTGAATTAAATAAAATATAGATTTTATCAATGCCTCAACCATCACCTTATATACAAAGCTGATTTTTTTTTTTTCTTTTAAAAATTACCCAATTATTTGGAAGTTGCTTCTCTCCATATTCAGATTCTCCTTTACCAGCGGCCCAAATATAATAATCCTTGTAAGGTTCTTCACTCTTAATGGAATTCAAGAACCAGGGATGTTTTCTACTGGAATGATTTGGCGAGAAGCGAAGAACCAATTTCATTTCTATAAAATAAATAAATGGAAATATTTCAAATATTTAAGTGAAATATTTTGATGAATATTTTTACTTAAAACATTTTTATATTTTTTTTACTTTATATTATAATCAGAAATAAACAGTGTATTTAATAAATAAAAACCTTATTTATAAAAAATAATAAAGGAAAAATGTTCTTTTTTTCCAAATTGTTTCACCCTTTTATATGAATATTTTCAAGGGTTGGAATTTTTTGTTACGATGTAATAGAGTGAAGAACATTTTTAGGTTGTTTGCAAAAAATGGCAATCTTCTTAATGGAGTTATCTTATCACGCCTTAATGGCTTATTTTGGCTTTTATTTGAAATGTTAATATATCCTATATTCTGTATCAGTTGCAGATCGCTTTGCAATGAGCCAGTTTACGATCTAAGTCTAAGAGCATGTAAGGAATGGTAACGATGATGAGAAATTCGATATTTCTTGTTCACTTGACTAAGAATGTCTTTCCCCACTTGTCTTTCTGACAAGATACAAGTAAAATAAATTGTATTATTTATAGATATAAAATCAATAAATATAAATTTATTATATCCATTAATTCAATGACGAATATTCTTATGCTCTACTTATTATTCTTATTTAAGAATTTTTGTTAAATTTATTTTTATTTTCAATAGGGTGTATAAAGATACACTAACTAAAATCAACTTAAAATAAGAAATTTAATTAATGAATCATACTAACTTTTTCGACCTTGGTTATCAATAGAAGATTTAATTTAAAAAATTAAAAGAAAAACAAACTATTTAAGAATGAGAACAGATTTTTCTTATCTAAAGAAAAACAATGGAGATAATATCTCTAAGTATAAATTTAGTAATATATTTGTGTCTAAAGATAATAAATTTTGATGAATGATTTTAAAGAAATCTTTGTTTATAATTTTTAAAATCTGGTGTGACTAAACGCACACAGCTTTCTCTTACCTAAGGTAAGGAAGTAAGGAAGCTGAGTAATGAGGTGCTACATTAGGTTTTTTGCGTCAAACTGCTCAATGTAGAGTGAATTTGAATTTATTTTGTTTAATAAATGACAATTTCATAAAACATTCCCTTTGTTTTCCGAAAGATGACTGGCTAGCGTGCGCAAGGGAAGTGCACAGTAGCCCATCATGTTCAAGCTTATAGATGAGTTAAATTGAGGGTTACACATTATTTTGAAGTGGAAAATGATTAATACATCTTAAAGATTATTTAATTTATTAGATAAAAAGCCAATTTAATTATCGTTAGATTAGATTAAGGGTTGATACATTTCAAAAATCACCAAATAAATAATTGATTTATAAATTTTAATTTTAATCAAAATCGTTAGAAGGAATTTTGAAAAAATCGAAAAAATTAAAAAAGTACATCAGTAAAGTATTAGTACCCGTGGGCCAATTTTATTCAAAAGCTTCCAAGTGCAAGCGACGTTGGTATCTAACTTAAATATAAAATTTCTGCCTCGTAAGTTTTTTCGTTTTTGAGAAATCTTCTTCACACCCTGACACAGACAGACCATTTATGGAGACCCATTTAAAAAATGGGCCTCAAAAGATGTATTTCCATTGAAATTTCAAGGTCGAATTTTTTGCGATCGCAATACTTTCTCACTATTTATTTCGTATATAGGTAAGAGAAAGTAATAATAATCATCATCATAATAGGTGTGTTGAACTCGGGAATTACTTTCTATCTCAAAGAAGCAACAAAAATTTTCTATTTAAACTAATGGATAGAATCAAAAGGAGTGAATGATTTGGTATATATTTTGATAATGTATATATATACCAGGGGAACCTTTTAAAATCTTCTAACTCTTTAAATTTAAAAATTTGTGTGTAAAGTTAGCACGTCCTCCGCAAAAGTAGAAAATCCTGGTTCGAGTCCAGAAGGCGCCAATTATGCCCAACCAAACACAAACTCATCTCGCAAATGTTTTTATCTTAAAAGAAAATTTCTAAATTTAAAGAATTAGGAAAAATGATTTATAGTATAAATATAAATAAGTCCACACAGATCTTGGAAGCTTCCTCACTCCAGGTATATACCAAACCAAAATATATACCAAAATATTCACATTAATTATTTTTAACTTATAATAAATTTTAATAAAAACAAAAACATTTTTGCGTTATTTAATTAATATTGGACTTTTATACTAACCTTTTTCTCTAGTTGCTCGGGCAAGCTCCCTAAAATCTTCAATACTGCCAAGGGTTGGGTCGACATCAATAAAATCAACAATTCCAAGATTTTCTTTGTCTTCACTTTCTTTTTTCATAATTGGTGATAATTCTATCCCACTAACGCCTAAATCTTTTATATAATCTAACTTGTTTTTAACACCTAAAAAGAAATTATTAGAGTGAATTAAGAATTGGAAAATATTTTGTATCTGATTGATGGATTAAACTCCTTTTTAAATAATTATATAATATCAATGGCCAAATTTCAAGATAAAAGATTTATAATGTATGAATAATTTGTGAGAATATGTTTGTTCTTTGAATTAGTGACAGTCTCAGGGAATTAGATAAAATCTTCTTTCATTTCTAATTTAATTAATAAAACTCACCCATATAATTCAAAATAAAGATTATGTATTCTAAAAAAGTAGTCAGCGGCTAAGTAGGCTAAGTTGAGGATTACGGATTTGGTGTTGAAAAAACAACTCGAGTTTGAGTTCGGCTTGCCCGAAAAAATTCTCCTCATGGGGTAGAAAAGTGAGAGATAATCTCCCCTCCAATAATTGGGTTAATGGCACAAAGGGCCCATTCAAATGCCTAAATGCTTCGATCTCCCAAATCTAGAGGGGTTCCACCTTATATAGTAAAATTCTTTTGAATCCTATCAGTCAATGAGAGGAACTAGTGAGGGCCATTTTACTTCTAGCGCGCCTCATTAGTTCTTTTAACTATTTTTACAGCTCTCTCATTCCTTTTTAGAGATACCTTAGGGCTCAATGTGAACTTAAAATAGCGCGAAGGGAGCGGGGGAATGTCCAAAAAATAAATTTTTTTACTTTCTCTTCTACATTAAAGTGTTATTCAAAAGACAAATGTGTCATTGAAAAAAGGATTGAATTCAGGAACGTTAAGTTTTTATTAAAATTACAAGGTTAAGTTTTTGCTCAAATGTGAACTACGTATAATAATAAAATAAAGGTTTCTCTAAGAGTTATTCTTTTTACGTTTATGATGATCTTTCTATTTGGGGAGAGGTGACCGAAAAATAATTTTTCTGGTAAAATCTAAAAGTTGAGGCGACAAAGTCCTTCAGTAAGGCTTGTTCTCATCACAAAAAATAAGACAAAGTAAATGAAAGAATTTCTCTCAAAAGTTGAATTATAATAATAAAGGAAAATTTTAACCTGTAAGAGCATTGTAAAAAAAACCTGTTGTATAGAATTCTTACCAACAAGATCTCCGACACCATCGCCATCGCTATCGGCGAATGTCTCTACGTTCAGCTGGTAGAGGGGTTTCTCTTGCCACCATTTAAGAGGTTCTGGACCTGTACATTTAGGAGCGGTCACAATGATGGCAACTGCTCCAGCCAACATCGCCACCCAAAGGAGCCAGAAGGTGACAAACAACACCCATCTGATTCTCACCCAGAATGGGTCATTGGCGAACTTCATCAATTCCTCTTTAGTCATGCCGGCGAATCCGGCACGCACATATTCAATATCGATTTTGGCATCACCATTTTGTGAATCGGCGGAGATAAATTGAACCTCGTTGTTCGATTTGATTTTGCCGTCTTCATTAACCAATTTGTCAGTAACGCTGTCCTGATCCGTTCCATTGATTTTCACTGTAGTGTCGGAATTCTTCGAAAGAAATGGAACACTTCCATCTGAATCCTTATTTTTTTCGTTTTCCATTTTCGGAACTAGAAAAAAATAATATTAATTAGGAAAAAATTGTTAATAATTTTAGTTTATTAAAGCACATTCAGTTAAGGCAAAAAGCAAATGTTTCTTTTCATTTCTTTATGAAATAGAGGACTTTAGTTATATTAATAATTCAATTTTGAAGGAAATATTTTTATCTCGAGAGAATTTGGGAGGTTTATAAAGATAAAAAGAATCAAAGGAAATGATGAAATTTCTTTTCTAGCTCTTTGATTTAAATGTCTTTCAAATTCAAAAAGAATAAAATAGAAACTGTTGTAAATAGGTTAGTGAAACTTTATTAAAATAAATAAATAAAAATAAGAAGTTAATAAAAGCTATTTTATAAAAAATCATGCTAGCAAACTTTTATAAAATAAATATAATATTTTTATCGAGTTAAGCATTTGGGACTTGGGAATGGGGGGGGGGGGGGTTCCCTTTATATATATCTTTTCCTCTATAAAATTCCACTTTTTCCTTTTTCACAACCTTTTTTTTAAATGTTCCAATAATCTCTATATTGCTGCCGCCAACAACAGGTTGAGTAAGGCTTATTTATTTTATTTGACGAGTTCTAAAATCGTAACATGAAACATGAAAGCAAAAAATTATAGAATGTTGAACGGCTAAAGAAAGAATAATTTTTTCATTCCTATATTTTAAAAGATTTTTTGGGTCTCTGATAAGTTGGGAAATGCCAGTTTCAGAGAGTTCTAGTAGGGTGAGTCATATGATTTTTTTCTTAAAATATCGGGAAATATTTTAATGCCATTTTTGCGACTTCTTTTTGCAAGCTATTTTAATTATTTAATTGAAAAAATTGTTTTCACCTGTATTTATATAATATCCAAA
>JAAAKE020127394.1:0-14744 GCA_010014785.2 Anisolabis maritima
GGCTACCAATTAATAGAAATAAATAAGGACGGAGTCTAAATGGCCTCAGATGCCGAAAAAGACTTAAAAAAAAAAACAGAGATTTCAGTGGCTGTTCTTCTCTTCGGCCAGGCTCGCAGCCGGGGTTAAGCCTTATTTAACATCAATGATAAAATATGATTTTTTTAAAAATCTTTTTTGGTATCTGAGACCATTTAGACTGTTCTAATTTATTTACATTAATAATATAAATAAATTTTTGTTGCTCAGGACGGGAAGCGAACTGACCTTTGATACGTGAAACGAGACCTTTACCTCTGCACTAAAGAACAGGGTTCAAAATAAAGTTAATTATGAATCCGGGTGTAACAATCATCGTGTTTTTATTTTAAAAAGAGTGGGATCTAGTCTGTTGATAGCTGCTGGCCTCTGGCGGGCGTTTCAAAAAACAGCCTTTTCGAGAATTTCTTCATAAATGTTTAATGGAAATTCTTTCTAAAATGTTTGACAGATGCTTAAATCAAAATAACCTGCTACATTTTGTAAATAGGACTTCATAGTGTTTTCTGACAATGCATTTAAGCAATGATGTATTTTTGCTTGCCTTTTTCCTCTTTCTCTCTTTTTTTGTATCAATGCAATCTGTTGAGTGCATTCATATCAGTGGGTCATGGAACACAAGGGACTTTTTTAAATTTCTTGTTAAATTCGGCTTTCAAAAAACTGATCGTCATCGACGAAATGACTCGGTTGGATATATTTTTGGCAATATCACAACGAGTCAGAATAACCTAACCGAAACTGTCACATTTGCTGTTCTTGATAGAAGTTATTTTCTAGAATATTATGGAAATCGGTCTGTTTCTGACCATGAACTTGCATGTAATAAAATGTTTAATAAAATCAACACCATTGCATACCATGCCCGATGTCATGAAGAGGGACAAGACTTTCTGCGAAGAGTTCCATGTCCAGAAGGAAAACTCTGCGTTGATGAAGACAATCCAGCAAATGTTGTTCCAGGGAATCAATTCACTTATGTGATTCAAGACTTAAAACAACCCAGGTATTTTATTTTATCAAATTATAGCTAACAACTTAAGAATTTGTTGCAAGGACTCTAGGGAGTAAGTAAATCAATATTGGGAGAAGTTATCTTTTTTACTCTTCCTTTTGATTAATCTTGCACTTAGCATTTGCTTTTACCATGTATAAAAACACCCTTTCTAATAAATAAACTAAAGTGCATTATTATGTATATATCGATGAGTTTTTGGGTCTAAACTACATTATGAGAACTTTTCAAGGAATAGAAAAAAAGTGTAGAGCTATCAACAAAATTCAATACTTCTTACTTTATTTTTATAGAACTCGTTTAAGTCTTATACCTATATTTTTTATAACTTCATAGTAATTAGCCGTAAATTACATGTTCAAGTTGCATCGATATACAATATATAATTAGGAAATCGAGCAAAAAGAAAATTCTTTTACTTTGACCATTTTCTTAGACCACTTTTTGCTTTGCTAAAACCCATAAAATCAGATGGTTCGACTTAGCAAAACAAGTTTTGCTATTTCATATTCATCACAGTTAGCTTGCCAGAGATGCCTATATTTGGGACGATTTTGGATGTATAAATATAAATCAATCTCATAATTGGTAAGGATTTTTGTAAGACATTCGAATTTATATTATTCATTTTTAATTTGATTAACAAAAAAAAATATCCTTTCTTTTTTAAATAAGTTTTTTGCGATATATAAAGACATTCATTTGGTATAATTTTTATAATTCTTATTTAACTTATATAAATTCAAATATTTATCACTTCGATATAATTTTTTAATTTCAACTCTTTATCTTCATATATTTAGTTTGCTCTCCTTTAATTTTATGTAAATTTAATCTAATCTAATCTAATGTAAATTTGACCATTACGGGGGGGAGGGCACCATGAACTCCTGGATATGTCCCTTATAATATATATTATAATCGTATGATAGCACAATAGGGCATCTAGAGAATATGTGGATGATAAACATGAACTATTTAAGCTAAGACCGACATTTCTTCTTATATATCAGCATTCCCATCTCCCTCTTTAGCAAGCTTCAGGCTCTGCCATTTGTCCGTTTGTTTTTTCTCTCGGTTGCATATATATAATATATCCGCAGGCCCATAAGCAAGGAAATCTTATAATCGCATAATGCTAATAAAATAAATAAGAGCGAGGATATGAAAAAAGGCTAGAAATTGTATAATTGATTAATTCTCTATATATTTTGGTTATTTAATATTCATGTTTTCAAAATTAAATATTATCAACCTAAATATAATAAATACATTCTTATCTTGAATGCGTCCTCGGCTTGCCTGAACTAAACGTGGCTTCTATGCTATCCCCTCCCCCAGGCTTTGCGACGGGCCAACTTGCCTCTCATCTCATCTCATTTTCAATGCCGACCAGGAAAAGAGATTAAATTTTAAAATATTTTATAAGATAAATATATTGCTCTCTTAAAAAAAATTACTGGACTTAATTTTGACATTTATATTGAATTACACGATAGACAAAAATTCTGATGTTTGTCTTTGAGTAAATTCTTATCTTCCTTCTCTATTTTCGTGGTTATTTTAAATACATTTCTATTTCTCTATTTTCTAATCTCTTATCGTCCGTTGTTGTTCAAGCATACTGGTATTCTAAAAATAAATACTCAAAGCATTATTTCTCAAATAATGAAAACAACATTGAAAAATTTCTTAAAATTAAAGGTCTGCACTTTATAGTGAGCTTTTTCGATCTCAGAAAGAATTATACTATTATTAGCTATATTGACATTTTTACATTTTCTTTCTTTATATCTAATATATAGTAAAGAGTATGTCAAGATTTAAAAAAAAAATACATGTTTTGAGGTCCTATGAGTCGAAAAAATGGGTCTCACAAAATGGTCTGTGTGTCCGTGTGAGCCTGAACAAGATTTATCAAAAACATAAGGTTGCTCGAGGCTGAAATTTTATATTTGAGCTAGATACCCATGTCGATTGAGCCTCAAAGCTTTTCAATAAAAATCCGCCAAAGAGTACTAGTACTTTACTGATGTACTTTTTTAGTTTTTTCATTTTTTTCAAAATTTGCTGTAACGATTTTGATTAAAATGCATAAAATATTATTTATTAGAAGATCTTTGAAATGTATTAATCCTCAACTCCCCCCCTCCTCAAAAAAAAAAAAAAAATTATTTGGGGCTCAGTTTATTGAAGTAGTTGTTTAATTTTTGATGAGTTTCTCTTAAAATTTTCTGACAATTTTGATTAAATTGACTGTACATATAATAAATTAGATAATCTTTAAGATGTATTAATAATTTTCTACCTCATAGTGCCCCACAATTCAATTTAGGATTTTAAGAATCCCATAGATGGATAGGACATCTCGTTGCCATGGTAACAAAATATAAATATTTTTTATTGTTTGATAAAACAAGATTGAATTGCCATTTTAATTTTTTTTTATATAATTATACATATTTTCCTTTTAATAAATTTGGAATTTAAAAATTGGTGGTCACACAATTAACCTCTCGCCAACTGGTATACTACCATAAAGAAAAAATTGATCGACACAAAAAAATATGGTGTTGCTGTTACTGATTAGGCTAAAGAAAGTATTGTGATGTGCTCTTAGCTCTCAGATTTTTAAATTATAATGAAATGAAATTTCTTATAAATAATCATCTAGTGCGCCTGAAACCCTTGGGAAGATATCCACCATCCTTTCAAGTATATTTATTTTTTATTTGAATTTAATGAAATTTAAATTTCCTTTGATATAATTATATTATATTTGGAAGAGGTGAGGATTTTAGGAAATGATAATTAAATAGTTTAATTAAATTTTTTCGGGGCTGCCTGGGGTTTGTTTTTTTGAACTCGGGGAGACACACAGGATTTTAGGTAGAACTTCTCCAGGATTTTTACTGGAGTAATAAGAAGTTTCACCACTTGATGTATTCTTATGCCTCAATCCAAACAGCAGCATAAATTAAATAGGACACAAAAATATTTATTATATTTATTTATAAAATAATATAAAAAATTTTAATTGAAGCAAGAAAAAGGCCATGGGGGATACAAACACCAATCTCCATAAATTAATTATGAATGAAAAAGATGTATTCAAAAGCTTATTGCGTGAAATTTTAATATAGACCTTAATTATATTAATAATTTAATAAATGAAAGTGGAATCTGAAAAACAACTTTGCATGTTACTCGTTGGGCGGGTCTCTCGTCAAGTGGAAAGGGGATTGGGTCAAACTCATAGTAATTAAAAAGAGAAGCAGAAAAAAAGATAATTTAAATTAATATTATTTGCTTTTATATTCTATGATAGTGTTACCATATCTATAGAATTACAAAAAAGGACTAAAGTTATCAAATCAAGAAAAAAAGATTTTTCGGTATCTAAAGTCATTTTAGACTTTAGATCATTCAATTATATTATAATTACAATAACCGTTATTAAGCCCAAGCTATTATTTTTTTATTTATATTAAATGATATTTAAATAGGTTAATTAGATTTTTTCGGAACTGCCTGAAAGATCTGTTTTTTTGAACTCAGAGACACTTTGTTGACATCTCATCATCGAATTTTTTTTAAGATCGGATTACTTCCCTTACTATTATATAAATAATCCTCATCTATGTTTACTCCTAGGTATTTCATAAGTGAGAAAAAATATTTTTTCATATATATACCGGTAGTACTTTAGTACTGAAGAAGTTTTCTTAATGCTCCGTAATTCTACTTTGATGAGGATAAAAAAAATTTGTGAGGGCCGCATATTTCAAATTTATTATATTTTTTTTTTTAAGTCTTTTCGGCATCTGAGGCCATAAAGACATTCAACGATATATAACTATATTTTTACGACACTAATTATCCAGGCATATTTATTTACATCAAATGGTATCCAATTTGATTTAAATAAATTTTCATTGGACTGGGACCCGAACCCCCCCCCCTTGGCTTTGAAAGTTATCAATATTGACAATGTCAATATCTTTAACCTCTCAGCCAAGGGGGAGGGGGGGGGGGGCGTACAGCCAATTTAATCAATAGAATGGCATAAGAAACATTCACCAAAAACTAAAAAAAGTACATCGGTAAAGTGGACCCAAACAATTTTGGGCGAAGGGTTAAGGGTTAATAATAATAATTAAATATATCAGTACTAGTACTAGTACTCTTTGGCCAATTTTATTGGAAAACTTTGAGGCGCAAGCGACATATGTACCTAGCTTAAATATAAAAATTTCAGTTCCGAGCAGCTTTTTTTTGAGAAATATTGTTCACACTCGAGCAGACACGCACATTTTGTGAGACCTATTGACTCAGGGAACTTCAAAACGTGTATTTCTGTTGAAATCTCGACATCGTTTTTTTTTTCGATCGCAATACTTTTCGTAATATTACATATATAGATAAGAGAAAGTAATAAATATTTCAACACAAAAACTGGTGTAACAGCACATCACATTATTTTCTCTTGGCTAATCAGGTAAGAAAAAGTAGTGGGATGTGCTAGTCACACCATATTTTTTATTTAGGCTCTGACTGTTCTGATCAGAAATACAAGTTTTGGTGAACTTGGCACTATCTTCTACAAGCATACATTAATAACCTTTTGTATGCTTGCAGGCCTAAATAAAAATTCCATATATAATGAATAATAATTGTATTATTGTTTTTTGTCACCTCGTTGAACGAAGAACACTAAAACAATAAGTAAACTTCCTCAGTTATTGAATGAGAAGAAATATTTGACTTCTCTATTTGTTTGATTTTGCTTCGGTTCGGTTAGAAAATAAAAAAATTTTAATATCATTTTATCTTTTTTGTTAATTTTTAAATTAATTAACAATATCTTGATCTTACAACGGCTGGTGTCCTTATTCTACGAATTTGAATATTAAATTATTAAAGTAATGTTTTATTTCATTAGTTGAGAATAAATAATAGTTTTAAAATTAATTAATTAATTTTCCCGGTACATGATATGAATCAATGTATTCAGCATAGTTCTATATCCGATCCCCTCTTATTTTATATTATTTGAAAAAGATATCCTAAAATTTTTGTGAAATCCTTTTATTTTTATAATAAATTAATATAATTATTTTTAACCATAATACTTAATTTTTGTTTAGATTCTGGTACGTCAGTCTCGTTTCTTGTTATCGAGACCCAAATACTTGTGAATGGCATCATTTCACACAAGAAGTCGATATCCAATATGATTTTTGGCTTGTAAACGGCAATCCTAATGTCACCACTACAAACCCTTTTATTTATCAATTCTCATTTGATAAACAGGTATGTGTATGCTTCTGGTTAAGCTGGTTAGTTACGCCTTTGATTGAAAGAACTTTTAAATAAATATTAATTATTAAAATATAAAATTTATATAAAATTTAAGTAAGATTAATAATTAATTATCTTAGATTTTTTATGATTAATAAAGTATTTTTTAGGATACTGCTGAGATGTATTTGGTCTTTTTTGTCTTCTACTTGGTGCTTGTACCGTTGCAATTGTACGCTGTAACTCGGCAAAGGCATCCAGCTACTCGACTTTTTACTGCAAGTCTTGTACTCGAGTTTACTTCCTTGCTTTTTATTATTATCCATTCTATTAAATTTGCTTTTGATGGAGTCGGCGTTCAACAACTATCACTGGCAGGAGACATCTTAGATATTCTTTCAAGGGTTAGTATCTTTTTTTTATATTTTACAGTAAACTTACATTCAAAGAGATAAAATAGAATATCCCACCCACAGGTCTTTTAAAAAATAAAAAAATTTAAAGTGAAAGATTAGGAATTTCTAATTTTTCTATTCAGTCAGTAAATTTTTGTTTTCCTCAATTGTAACAAAAAATGTTTTTAAAATACCTCTTCATTATCTATTCCTTTTAATTTTTTAAAATTATAGAAGTATAAGGGAACCACAAAATGATATAATGAAGGGTTTTTTTTTTATTAAAATAAATAAATAAAGGAGTTAAAAGACTAATTTTTTTCTTTTTCCTTTATATATATAGACCCTATTCATGCTACTCTTGCTGCTTTTGGCAAAAGGCTGGGCGATGACTCGCCTCGAGCTGACTTGTAAGCCTCTTGTTTTTGGAGGTTGGTTCCTTTATGGTGTCGTGCATGTTCTCCTTTATGCCTGGAATTTAACTGAAGTCGATATAATCCAAGATATTGATGAATACCAGACATGGCCTGGCTGGATTATTATCGTCTTCCGCACACTCATCATGATTTGGTGATTATCATCTAGCAAATAATACAACAATTTAAAAATTAAATCAATAATCGAAATATCAATATTATAGGTTTCTTTTTGAGCTTCGGACTACAATGCTTTATGAACATAATACACAAAAGCTCAATTTTCTTCTTCATTTTGGAGCTTCTGCACTGGTGTGGTTCATTTATTTGCCAATTGTAGCTTTAATTGCTATGCAAATTTCAGCCTTGTGGAGATATAAACTTCTTTTAGGTAAGATACAACCCAGGTGAGCCGACAGGACAAAAGTAGGGAAGGTGACATAGCTCTGAAAACTTTTTCTTACCTAACATTTTATTTTATTTTTATATAAAATATTTTATTTTTATTTTTTATAAAATTATAATAATAATAAAAAGATTGATGACACATGTGGATATCAATGGGAAACACTTTGTAGAACATAGTTTCCTATTGCTATTCGCATAAGCAAATGGAAAACACTGCATTTGGTTCATTGGTATTTCTATTTCCCGTATAAACTCAAAATTCTTAAAATCTTTAAATTTTAAACCTTTCATCTTTGATTTTAATAATATTTTTCATTAATACGTCTAGTCTTGCTGAACTCCTGAAGATCTTAATCAAATTAATAAAAATGAAATTACCTCTAATGTGATTGGTCCATCGATTCACCTAAATTTTCCTCGATGGCTAAATGTTTTCTCATAAGATCGCATTTTAGGGATAACGAATTCAGCCGATTGTCTTGCTCATGCTGTGATGACCCATCTCCTCTGGCCTGCGAGAGCGGAACAATATTTTCTGCTCGCTGAGGAAACAGACATGTCAGCTGAATTAGAGGAATTTGATGAAGCACCTCACGTGCTGCATCATCACACGCATCACCATCATCTGCGAGGACAACCATCCCCAGCCACAAGCTTGGCTCAAGCACATCATTTAGCATGACCCCTACAACGTTGAACCAAGGGTCTGTTTCAACCTCATTATGCCTTCCTATCAATCAATGCTCATTCATATCATATCTTTAGTTCACCATTATTATATTCTTTTTTTAAATAATGCTCAAGAATTACTTAAAGTATTATTTTTTTTAATGTTTTTATTTTCCGAGGTCATTTGAGTCATTTTTAAATGATTTTTCTGTAGTAAAAAATTTTTTATACGTTGTTCTTGCCAAATAATTTAACATTTTCAACCAAATTGAAAAGTTCGTTATTGTATATTCTCTAGTTATTTGTCTGTATGTCTGTCTACAATTGACTATGGATACAGAAAAAAATGGAATATAAATCTGCAAAAAATTTTAACTGTCCATGGCAACATGATCAAAATGGTCGCCAAAATTTTGCATTTTTACCAAATGTCCCAATTTTTATGTTAGATTAGGATACCAATATAAATTCACACTAATATTGGAATCGTTTAGAGCGAACCGAGCAATTTCACAGCCCTTGCCAGATATAGAGTTAAGTTCGTTGGGCAATGCAACTTTGCGCATTCCCAGATGTTTTATATGTTGTTTAAAAATAAAAAAGATAATAATAGAATTGAAAAAAAATTTTACGTCTGTTTATAGTTAGTTTTTTGAAATCGGGCCGATTTGTATTTTAACTAAAATTTAACAGATTCTGTCTCTCATTCTGTTTCCTTCCTAAGGAAACATTAATAGCAAAAAAAATTGATTATTCTCATCAGTATATTTTTATATTTTTAATGTTTTTTGGCAATAAATTTTTTATACTCTATTTAATGAAACTTGATCAGTGAAACAGTAGAAGCATGAAGTGTTGATAAGGGTGTGGAGGAATGGCATCTTACAATACACCCTAGCAAAGCTGTTGCTATGGTAACCATCCACATTGCAAAGCTCTCACTGCGTACTATCCGTAAGTGACGCACAAGATTGACAACTCTATGATTCGCTCGTCCTGCTTTTCCGCCGAGAATCTAGTAGTGAAGTTTCATTAAATAGAGTAATAAAACTTAGTTCTTAGAATATCTAGAGATGATTTTTACTCTTTATACATTAATAATTTTTTACTTCAAGTGACCTCTTTTTATATTTTATTTTCTTTTATAAAATAAATATAAGTATATACAGGATTTTATAAATCAGTGATTTTTGGAAAGTTCATATTCTAATTTGTTATTAAGTACTGTATATAAATCAGACCGGAAAGATTTTACATTACACTCTCCCTTTCTTTCTAAAGAAGCGAAATAATATAACTTCGGTGCCATAAAAGTCAACTTGATGAAGAGAAAAAATGGCCTTTTAAACTAAGTCCTAAGATGGTTGGCAATGCCTTCCTAGGAAAAGGAAGTACTTTCCGATCTGTTAGTGTAAGATCACAGTTAGGTCTTTTATCATGTTTTAGAATAATACTTCAAAATAATTCTTCTTATTGATCTGCTTTATGCAACGAATTTGCTTAGTCCTTTTTTTAGTTTCCTTAAATCCTGCGTATACTTACATTTCCACACTTGTGCAATATTTCATAATAACTGTGATTTATACATAAAAATTGTGTAGCTCAAATATATTTGCCTGATGACACAATTAGATGATGTCGTCAAGATAACTTGGAATTGTCATTTATAAGGGAGGGTCTATAAATCAATATGGATTTCTGCTTGAAAAAATAGAATAAAGTTATTTTTTTTGGGAAAAAATACATAAATTATTGTACAGGGTTTTTGCCAATATTGTTACATTTATGTTCAAAAATCAATTTTAAAAGGTGATATCTCCAAAAAACGCTTGACAAAGGATTTGTAAATCCTTACGATTGATTAAAAATAAAATTTCTATCAATTTTTGTGTGATCACTGGGATTCTAATATATTTATAATGCAATTTTGCAAAAATAAAAAATAGTCCCTAGGAGATGATTGGGGATATGTGAATTGAAAAAAATTTAGATTAGAGATAATTTATAATAAAAGTACATTTACTACTTTTATTGTCTCATTTTAACATTATTAGCTTTCCAAAATAAATAAAATAACAATTTTTTCTGCATTCATCTAGCACGAATCCACCTACTAAAAAATACTTTTAATATTCGCGTGTATTTTTATACATGTACTATTTTAAGGTGAAAAGAAAAAAAAAGAAAAAGTATTTCAAGTAGAAATATATGACCAACTCATTGGATTTTTCGATAAATTTCTTCAGAGCTCCCCTAGAGCAGATCACGTATGCTCATTGTTAAATCTCCCTAGAAATTAACAACTGCGAAAAGCTGAGCTCTGAAGTATTTAATCGAAAAATCCATTAGTGAGTTGGTCATTAGGTTTGCCTAGGATACAAGGAAAAACAATTTATGCACCTCATGGATATGGCATTTTTATTTATTTTATTCAATTTCATTTATTTATTTCAATAAATATTAAAACAGGATAATTCTAACGAAACGAAGCTTTGTAAGCTATCAAATATATGCTCTGACTTATAAACAATTATTTATTGTAGCCTTAATTGATGAAAAAAATACTTGCCACCCCTTAAAATTTCCGAGCAAGGGTCTAACCACAACCCAGGTTCATGGATAGAGATCAGTTTTATCACAATCAAAATAATATTAATTATTAATTGCAGTATTAAGTGGGGATGTTGACCACCATTCCTACTGTGATGGTTACTGAGTTGGTCATTAGGTACCAGTATCTACAAAAGTAAAGTCTATTATTCTATTGTAAAAAATTTAAGAGGCTTATCCGCGTTCTATCAACGTGTTTGTCAAATGAAGCATTTTAAAATGTCTTAAGAGAGCAACAATCTTTTTAAGAAATATTTTTCTACGAATTCGAAAGAAATATTTTCCTGCGTATTCGTAAGTCTTTTTTTTTAAAGAAAAGTGGTATAAAATATTTTTAAAAAGTTTATATAAGAGAGGGATAGATAAATTAGATTATTACCAGATAAAAAAAGACACAACTTTACATTACACTAATACAAGTGGACACGTGCTATTTGAATACCATTTTTTAATAAAAAACTTGAAACTTTATTTTAAAATTTTATATCTGATATTTGAAAAATAACCTAATGAAAATCGCTGACTTCGAATTAACTCATTTAGATTAAGAGTTCATGGAAAAAGAAAGTTTATCACAATCAAAATAATATTAATTATTACTTCATAATAGAAATACATATTTAGTTTATCAAATAGTAGTTCTAAAGAAAATTTATTTGAAAATATATGAATTTTTTCAAATTAAATGCAATATAAATTATTTTTTCAAATTTTATCCTCGTCCATTTCAAATTGGAAAATGTAAAAACTTTATAAAAATAGCCAGATTTGAATTTATTTTTTTAAAATTTTTTGAATATAATCACATTGAATTTAAGACAAAGATTTTGAGTGCATTTTATTTGATTATAGAATATATATCAAATCCCCTCCATTGATCTGGTCTCCTGGTGGAGTATTTGATTTTCTCTTTATTGTCTAATATAGGAGGATCTTGTTTTTTTGCCAACTCTTCAGAGATGATGCCCTCATTCTGCAGAGTCTCTTCCTTGTGGTTATCTGGTTTCATTCCCTCAAGCTTTCCTGTTTCGAAGATGCTTATCACATTCTACTTGCTAAGTTTGTGATTGCTAACATACTCTTATCATTTAAGGTGTGCATGACTCCCTTGTCATGTGTATTGTTTTTAGTCAGTGTTTTTTCGAGAGATAACTCAAGAGCATTTTTATTTGCGTCGTTAACTGATATATGGTCTCAGCTAAAAGACAAGAGAGGAAGGGACCTTCCAGACAAAAACTTTTGCACTTAATGCAAGAAATTCTAAAATAAATTAAAAATTTCATTTAAATATAAAAAAGAAGTTCAATCAGTTTTAAGTACTTCACATTTTACTTTTTTTTTGTTTTTTCGATTTTTTGAGCCTCGATTTATTTATTTATACCCATTAAGGTATCTTTTTAAATTGAAGTAAGTTCACTTATAAAAATTTTCTTCTTTCATGAGCTCTTTAAATAAATGATTATTTTTCATTAATTTGTCAGAAATAAATGGACCCTACTCGTTTTATTTGGTTAAAAATTCGAAAAATATATTGACGGAATCATCAGGTATGGATATTGTATATTTCCTTGTACATAGTCTATTTATAAGTGTTTATATATAATTATTATAGAAACTCATCGTTTTCTCTAACTTCCTTTATAAACATATAAATATAAAAGATTATATTTTTCTAGACATAAGCTCCTTTGCATTATCATATTCTGATTAAATTATATATATATATGTAAATTATATATATATATATATATATATATATGTAAATAAATAAAATATCTTATTGTATTAAAATTTATTTTCGATATTTTTAACGCGTCATGCAATCCAATGCAAATTCCTGTTTCATATTAATAAGATTTTATTCAAGTTATGGGATCATAATGGGACTGAAATTTTATGTATACGATATTTTTAGTAATTGATTTAAGTTTGTTTTATTGACTGAATAAAAGTAAAAATTTGATTCAAGGAGAAATTTAATAAAATTCATTAAATTTATTTAAAATTATATTCATCCCGTTTTATAATTAACTAGAATAAAATCTGAAAATAGTAAAAATCTTTTTGATAAATAAAACCAGCATCTTTTCTATTTCCATGTCTCTCATTGTATGACGCACTCTGATCCCATTTGGAATTGCCTTTGCTTGTGCTAGAGTCACTAGATAAATAAAATTTCTTTTAATGTTTAAGTTCCTAAAAGATTTCAAATTATTTAAATAATTTTTATTTATTTATATAAACAATTTATAACCTTCAATATATTTTAAATATAAAAACAAAATCTCTTTAATGTTACAATGATTTTATTAAAATGGGAATTGGGAATTGTATAATATACATAAGTTAAAGCAAATTTTATTAATCCCTAATTATATTCATATTTGAATATTAAATAAAATTTTTAAACATTAACTTTTTCCAGTGTTTCTCAAAGATGACATATTTTTTCCGGTGATTGAGCCGTTTATTTTGAAATTATCTAATTGATAGATTTATAGATTATAGATTTATAGAAGGTCCATCATACGTTTAGACTACTTTCATATTTCGCTTTTCTTTTTGGATCACAAAAGATTTTTTTTATATCGATTACCAGTTCACTAATAAAAAAAACTGAGAAACACTCACCTAATCGTTTTATAATAGATTGTTATATTTATATTAAAAGTTAAAAAAAAAATAAAATAAAATAAATCCAATATATTTATATTTCCAACGTAAGCGTTTTTTATCACTGTTTTCTCGGCTGCAACTGCAAGACCTCGTCTTCAGTCCAGAATACTATTCAAAGACTTGTCTAGTTTGGATTCAAAAATTTAAATCAGTGTAATACAACTTTTTGGATATCTGATAGTTTCTTCCATCTCACATCCACTCCTGAAGAGAATGTCTTTCACCTCAGTCATACAAAAGAGCCAGAAAGTTACTTTTGTTTGAATAAGGTGAAAGACATCTAGGCAGGATATCCAAAAAGTTGTTTTACAATGATGGCAATTTTTTAATCTAAACTAGACAAGCCTTTGAGTAGCATTCTGGGCTGAGAAAGGATTGCAGTTGCAGCCGAACGTCTCCCGAGAAAAGCATTAATAAAAAGACGCTTAGCTTAACTTAGAAATATAAAAATATTGGATTTATTTTATTTTATTTTTTCCCTTAACTTAAACATTTTACCAACATTTTAATATATTATAAATAAATTTATAATTAAAAGTTTATAGAATTCACATTATGTTATTTGCACAAATTTCCCAACATCCATTTTATTTTAAGGAATATATTTATTTATAATATAGTGTCCAAAATGGAAAAAAAATTTTCAACAACTAAGGCTATTGATTAAATAATTCTTTTACATATTATTTACGAGACATACTCTCTCTGCATATTTATTTTTATCAAGTAGGTTTAAATTTTTTATTGTACTAGCTCCGGTACGATTCCTTTCTGGTTTTAAATGCTGATAATGTCAACATCTGTTGGACAAAAATTTTATTTAAATCAACAACTAAATAGGCTTATTTTTTTAAATTCCAGAGGATACTAAAATTAATAATTTAAGAAATGATAAAAACAGAGGCGGATTTTACGAGGAGGAGCCCTTAACTCCAAGTTAGTTGGGAAGAAAAGATTTTTAATTAAAATTTAAATAATTGAAATTAGAGCCCCCGAGAAACTGAGACAGCCGGTTAACAAATTTCATTTCATTCAGTCCGAAAAAGTTCTTGATTACGGTATCTTTCCTAGTACATGTGATTAGTAGATTGAGTCAAAGCGCTTGAACAAACCTAATTGTTACAAAATATTAAAATGATATAAATTTTATTCAAACATAAATGTTTTGAGTAAATATAGATTTTATTGTAGGAAATTATTTTTCCAATTTTTATT
>JAAAKE020127405.1:0-14744 GCA_010014785.2 Anisolabis maritima
GAACTTGGAATTATCGTTTTGTAAAGGATGACATAATTATTTTTTTTTAATCTTTTACTTTTTTAATCTGGAGCAGATAAGGATTAATACATTTCAAAGATCATTTTGAGAAAATCGAAAACTTTTAAAAAGCACGAGTAAAATAGTAAAATAGGTAGTACCCGTTGGTCGACGATGTCTTCAAGTGTGCACTCTAGACGGGGGTGCCTGGGGACACCAAAGACCTACAGATAAGGACCATTTCAAAAGAATGATTAGTAGGTTACTATATTAGAGTTGTTTTTATTTGTTTTGTTGCAACGAGTATAGTAGATTAAATATAAAATTTCAGCTCGTACGTATTTCGTTTTTGAGAAATCTTGTTCTCAGACAGACATACATATAGATCATTTTGACCATTTTTTAGAGTCAGGGGACCTCAAAACGCGTATTTTCGTCGACATCGAATTTTTTTGCGATCGTAATACTTTCTGACAATATATTTCATATATAGGTAAGAGAAAGTAAACAAATTAGATGAAAAAAACTCACTCTTTTCTCCAAAGAAAAATCCTAACCATAGGCGGCTTTTTGATTGACATCTCTTTGTGATATATTCTTATCAGCTACAAGTTTTTTTTTTTGTACGGCATAATTTTAAATGTAAACACTGTTACTTGTTACATCGCGTGTTCGCAGTGTTCTTATATTTCGTAGAAACAGTCGTGTAGTAATATGCGAAGGCCCATTTTGTTAACTGACCATAGGCGCTATATTTACTAGTTACGTCTCTGATTCTAACAACACCTCTTAGTTTACTATATTAATTCAAAAGATTTGTTGGTTTTAATGTTACAAATCAGTGGTACTCAACCTTTTTGACATCAAGTTCGGGTAAATTTTACACAAGAGGATTACGTACCAGTAGCTAAAAATTTTTTGAAAATTTTGAAAATATTTTCTAAATAATATATTTTTTCTTATTATTCTATTTACTTGTAGATTCGAGTACCGTACACGTACCGCAGGTCGAGAACCGTTGTTTTAAATTAATGGTGATGGATATAATAATTAGTGAATAGTAAATTGAAAATGGAACAGCTTTTCATATTATCTAAATTTATTAATATTGATTTACTTAAGAGCTAATTGTAAAAATTAATTTAAACCAAAACCGCTAAGTTTGTAAGATAATCTTATGTAGGTCATCAGCTAAAATTTTTAAGGTATCGCATTCAATAAATGACAAATATTAAATATCTGACAATTATGGTTGCTAATTTATTTTTCAAATGCAAAACATAATAAAAATAAGTAGGCGATCATTCACTTGTGAACGATTTTTTCATTTAATCAAGAATAAATGAAAAACGAAGTGATGGTGTTCTTAATGGACCAAGGAGAACCCTACATGATTCGATTTCTTCTCCCTCGAGGTGACCACACCTTCCTCGACATGGCAAATAACTTTCTATGAAACTTGATCTGATTCAAATCAATTCGAAAAAAAACCTTATTAAAAAGGACTCCATTTAAAGTAAATATCTTTTTTAATTTTAATTTTTCTATAACCGTAGAATATCTTTATTTATTTTTTCTAAATCAGGATCCAACAAAAATAAATTAAGACACTTTGAATCCAAAAAAATTATTTTTGTGCGTTTATTAAGTAACTTTGTAATTCTATAGAATAATAGAAAGATTAATTGAAACAACTAGGGATAATTCATTTGAAGTTAAAACTAAATATATATCAAAGAGAACCTCAACTTGACATTATTATAGAGTTGCTAAATTTTATGAGCAAATATAGTGATTTATTTTATTTAACAAACTATTAATTTTTTAGTTTTTTTTAATTTATTTTTTATTAATTTGAAATTTTGAAATAGAGTATCAAATTTTTACAATAGATATATAAAACACTGGTATGATTTTTATCCAAATCCTCAATTACTATTTTTTATACACTTATATTTCAGACTGAAAAAATATATTTTTTATCACAATAGATTAAAATATCACATTGTGGCACTGAGGATGGCCAACGTCATGCTGGTCGAAATATTTGCCGAATAAAGTGATGTATAGTGAACCTGAGAAATGCCGCTGCTTTTCTTTTCTCAGAATCCTTATACAATTAATCTGTTCAGCTATATCTCATTTATAATTAATTGTTTAAAGTCTAAAATGGCTTAGATACCGAAAAGACTAAAAAAATACTATAAGAATATAAATTTTATCAAATAAGTTTTTTCAATTAAAATAAAGTAATAAGACAAGAAATAAGGCACAAGTGAAATGGATAGATATTATAATGCTAAAAAAACGTACTACCTCTAATATTGTATAATATAGATACTTATATTTTCATTAGAATGATAAAAGATTCTTGAAATTGTATTGTCTCGATTTCGATAATCATGTCATTTTCAGAATTTTGCAATTTCAAGTGAGAGTAGAGGAAATTAATTGCTCTTTGTTTTAGGTCTTTCGCGATGTCTACTAGTGTGCATTCTACTTGGGACGGGGGGTGCCTGGGGTCAATGTCCCTGGCACCGGGACGCCAAAGACCTACAGGTAAGGACCATCTGAAAAGAATGATTAGTAGGCTACTATATTAGAATTGTGTTTGCTCTGTTTTGTTACAGTCAGCATGTCTATGTGCATATAACTTGGGGAAGGAGCTATCAGTGCAATGCGATATGGTCGATTGGCCGAGACTTATAGCAGCTCTCAACAAACACGCTGCATCTACTGTCATAGATTTGCTCTATGTAAATAATTCAACGGTATGTAGTATTTGATGAAAATAGTGATCTAATGTTTATAATAAATAGCAAAAGACCTAATGAAGACTGAATGAATTGGACGTAACGTCAAAATTTTTATATAAAAAAAATTTAAAAAAAGATTGATAGGTTTTTATGTGGCATTTAATCTTAAATTTTTATATGAAAATTAATGCAAATTTCGACAAAACAATAGTTAATCACTTAAATTTATTTTTAACTTATAATCTTTAAAGAAAGTAATTTCCTTTTATTTATATTAAAGATACTTGGTGAAAATCTTTTTTCGAATGAAAACGAAAATTGATATAATAAACGTCTGAATTTTTAGATCGTAGAGAAACTTGTTTGGTCAAATTAAAAGATCTCATTTTAATTAAGGCAGTAATGATTTCTCTTTTTTGCAGGTGGGGCGTCTTGAGGCAGGAGCAGTAGATGGCCTCCGTCTCCGAAGTGTTCAATTGAGTGGATGTCGCATTAATCAGGTGGTGGCAGGGGCTTTCCGAGGCCAAGAGGCCACTCTGCGCAACCTCAATCTCCAGGTGAGGTCAACCAACTCGGACAATCAAGATTGTATAAAAAAAACATATTGTGGCTTTTTTGTTTTAGGATAACGAATTGACCGAAGTGCCTGTAGAAGCATTGAGGCCGTTGCGCAGTTTGGCTTTACTTGATTTATCGAGAAATCGTATTGCCCGGGTGCTGGATGGTGCATTTGAGACGTTACGAGGTCTCACCACGCTCAAAGTAAGTCCCAAGGTATTTGTTTTTAATAACTTTTATCTAAAACGAGTTTGTTTCAGTTGGCGGACAATAATGCAACGCTCTCACTCTCTGCGTTTCGGGGGCTCGAAAATTCACTAAAAAATTTGAATCTTAAGGGTACGAGACAACGAGTAGTCCCAGGAGCAGTCCGCGCTCTTCATAGTTTAGCTTTCCTCGATCTTGCTCAAAATGGATTACGAGAACTTCCTGCTAGAGCTTTAATGGGATTAGATTCATTAGCAGCTCTTAATCTCGAAAGAAACCTTGTACAAACAGTAGGTAACCTGCCTTTTTGGTTTCATGCAACCGATACAATTTAATATATTTGCTTCCAGGTTGGGCCGGAAGCATTTGCCGGCGTCACTGGGACTTTGAGTTCACTTAGTTTATTAAATAATTTATTAACCGACTTCCCAACTGCTGCAATTGCTTCGCTCTCTGAATTGAGGGTGAGAATTAGATTTTTAGAAATTGAAAGGTGTGTGTGATTTAATTGTTTTATTGATTTTCAGGTGCTCGATATCGGCTTCAATTTATTGACGGAACTACCACGTGATGCATTTAGAGGAACTCAGTCATTAACTTTGTTAGCTTTAGATGGGAATCCTTTGACTTCGGTACCTGAATCCGCTCTTGCTCATTTAAACACAACCTTAAGGGGTTTATCTCTCGGAGGAAGATTCCTTCATTGTGATTGCAGACTCCGATGGCTTACAGAATGGATCCGAAGAGGGGATTTACAAGTTAGTCTATTTAGTACAATATTAGGATATATTAAAAAGAAAAAGAAAATTAATAGAACTCTCTTCAAAAATTATTTATTTGTTTAGGTGACAAGCAGAGAACGAAGTCCACAATTTTGTGGAAGCCCTGAATCTCTCAAAGATAGAACGTTTTATAGCATTCAACCAATGGGTATGTCATTGTTGAATATTTATTATATCTTAGGTCCGGTGGATTTAATTACAAAACGCTATATGTCTAGAATAAATAGATGATTGCCGCCCAGATTTAAGAGGGCCTAACAAGAGTGACCATGTCTAAAATTATTATATATTAATATATTTTATGATCTGTATAATTTATTAAACATTTCGGGAATAATGCCACTCCTATGGTATTGATAAACATTAGAAATAAGATATATTTTAAAATAATTATTAGATAAAATGAGTCTCTATTTGATCTTCACTTTTAGAGTGGGGTTAAGATTTTCCGAAATCAGGCCGAATAGGGAAGACCGGAGAAAATTAAAATTTTTTAAAATTATTAATCTTTATCTTTGCTAGAATTGACATGTCCTAACGAAATGTCCTCGACAACAAGTCCTACAACAACAAGTACTACAACTAGTACAACGACACAGCCTCCGTTTATTGGAGTAAAAGTTCAAGAAGAGCAACCAACGCAAATTCCAGAAATAGGAATAGGAGTATCTGACATGGCTGGAACAAGCCCTCCAGTTACCTATATCCCGTCAACTTCAACAACCACTACAACAACGACTACAACTTCAACTACAACCACAACAACCCCTCCTCCATCTCCTTTTACTCGAGAAGAAACTACTAGTCAGGAGACTCCTACAACACCACCACCCACAATGTCTTCTGCAACACAACCAACTCTTCCAGTTACGACTCGAAGGTAAAGTAGTTTATAAAATTTTTCTTTTTAAGATAAAAAAGGATCTATGTTATTTGTTTAGATCAAGGCCAACAGTACCAACTCTTCGACGGCCTCCTGTTTTGTCACCTCAGTCACCTTCGCCTCCTTTGATTCCTTGGCGATCACCAAATCGTCCCTCATTGGTGTCCGCTTCGAATGGTTTTTCAAACAAAGGGCATATTACCCCCATGGCACATGATGTCATCGTTAGATCAGCATATCGACAAGACAATGCAGTGATTATTCAATGGGATAGCGAAACGGCTAATATTCTCGGATTTCGAGTAGTTTATAGGTAATTTATTTTTTTTTTTGTCAGAAAATTTATTTATTATTTATACTTTACTATAAATTATATAATATAATTTTTTTAAGGTTATTTGGAGATAAAACTTTCAAACAAGGGCCCCCTTTAGAAGCAAGTGAACGCGAATTTAAAATAAAAAATGTGCCGGCTCAGGTTGGTTTAACCTTTTATATATATGATTATATGGTTTTAAAAAAATTATTTTTTTAGGAATGCATTGTGGTCTGTGTAATCTCTTTAGAAGAAGTTCAAGTATCTCCTGAAACAGTTCCCTGGACCCAATGTCGTGAAGTGCGTACAGTGCCAGCTCCAACTTCGAATATGGATAAAATCACAATCGCCGCTAGCGCGGCTATTTGTGCTACCGTAGTCATTGCTGTTGTTGTTTTCGTTGCCGCCTCAAGGTATATTATATATTAGTTGTATATAAATATATTGCATAAAAAAGTATTTTTTAAAATTATTATTATAGACGGCGTTCTCGTTCTCTCCATTCGAGCAAACCATGTTGCGCAGCGGCTCTGAGCACGCCATCTCCAGGCGCGCAACATCCTCTCAGCAGCCTAGCCACCCTCTCTGCATTTACTTCCCATAAGGATTGGGATGCAGCATCTTGCTATAGTAACCGCAGTATTCCTCGGCCACGAGTCTTCCACGTGGACCGGCAAGGTAGCTTCTACGCGGCTCCAGGTTCCATCTATTTGGACGCCAATTCGTGCATTCACACCAAGCACCAGCACTCGATGGCTCGCAGTACCAATAGAACGCATTTATAACCACTGACACAGTAGTTAGAAGGAAATGGTTTTAAAAATTTTAAATAAACCAAATAATTCAACATTTTTTAATCCATTTTTTTTACTAATTCAAGTCAAACAAAAAATAATGAATTGTAAAAAAAATTGATTCTTGAGCTATTTCCAAAGAAAGTAGTATAATCGCTTACTAATTTATTGTATCAGCTGAGACTAATAATTTGATAGATTAAATTTTCAAGTTATTTTAACATGAAATGTATCAATGGCAGCCCCAAATACTAACTCTTAAAAAAGCTCTTGAATGACTGTCTCTGGGGCTCCAACCAAATGGGCTTGATGAAGTTATATACTAATAAATTAAGGTAAGGAGGACAGAGTGCAAGCGTGAATGAATGACGGACACTTGCTAATGATAATCACTGACACTGTAGTCACTCGCTGGAAAACCTCACACGAGAGCACAATTAAGCACGCACGAAAACACATTATGTGATCTCATCAGCGATACTCTTATGAAATAAGAAATTATAACTAAATTTTAATTTGTTTTTAATTCGGAATTTTTTCAGATTCATGGAATAGCAAACACTAAAATGCTTTCAAGACACGTGCACGTGCGTGTTTATGTGAAATGTAACAAAGAGGTTTTTTAGTCATGTGTGTTACGAATGGGAGCAGCGTGTGTAAATGTGTTAATAAACATTTCCAAAGACAATTCAGTCAAAGATGGCGGACAATTCTTCCATGCTATCATAATATTTATTAATAATTTATAATTTATTAAAAAGCCACTAACTTTTATACTAAGTGAATGTAGTGACAATTGTGAATAAACAATTTCAACATTTGCTCATGAGATCCTGCTTTTTCGCGATTTCCTCTCCCCACCTTTTCTAATCCACTCTTCGGCACTGAGCACTAACAACACTTGCATAAAGCTAATACTAACAAAATTCATTAATTGAAAGCTTATATAATCCGCCTGCAAAAAAGAACAATGCACACTTTAAGAAATTTCAATCAAATTTTTATTTGAGTTTTTAGTGCTCATTGATGCCTTATTTAACATAGAAATTAAAGGGAAAGGGGGGAGGTGGAGTCAAAGAAAGAATAAATGATGAGCAAGGAGGGCACTGGATGACTTCAGGTAACTCAATCAACGGAGGACTCGGAGCCCTGGGGGTTCTATCAAGCCTCACAGATGCTCCAACTGTAGGTGTGGGCTCTACTTCAAAGCCAAGTCTTGTTGGTGGCCACACAACCCGAAGTATTGCAGATGGACAATCGACACATTCATTTAGTCAACACAGTGGCAGATATCTTGCAGGATCAGGACTTGTATCTACGCGGCCAGGTATTTTTATTTTAATTTCTCCATTTTTTCAATAAATGATTGTATATTCTGGGTTTAGAATTGAGGCAATCGAGACAATCGCTTGCATCTCGAGCCAGCTATACTCCCAGTCATCATCATCATACCCCTTCCATACATGGAGGTGGAGCATCTCCTCGGAGGCAGAGGACACGATCAAGACCACCCAGTAGATATAGCCATGGAGGTCGGTAGGTTCTAGGTTTTCTCAAAAAAAAAAAATAAGAAGAAGAAGAAGAAAAAATCAAATAAATCTAATTATTATTTTCTTTATTGATTTTGTTGTGGTTGTTGAAGGCTCGACTCACACATTGAACAACTATTGTGACACGAGTGACAATTGGACTGATCACGATATGGATATATACATGGCGAGGAACCCGACGACTAGGGGAGGTCTTGTACCCTTGTGACCCGTCAGGCCGGGACAGCCTAGATGCTGTTCCCATTTTATTCCAATTCAATCAGTCACCCATTGCAAGTGTGGACTTTTTCTTCAATAATCATTTTCACAATCATTTAAATATCACAATTTAAAAAAGGAAATATTAAAAAATGAAGTACAAATACTTAATGCATAATGAAATTAAATATTGAAACGTAAGTGAAGAATGGCAAAACTTTGTTGATATGAATCAGAAAATCAAACTCCTGCATTAGAATTAAAATATTTATATTTTATATAAAAGTATAAAAGGAAAAATTTCTGCATTATTTGTTTGTATATAATCAAGTGTTTATAAATATTTATTTATTAATTTGGTAAATCATCATTGTTCATTTTGTAAATACTAATTAAGAGTGAATGTATTTTAATAATAATTTGTTTATAAGAAATGGTATGAATGTGTAATAAAAATATTATATATATTTTTATAAAAACTCACCCTGGAATGGGAATCCCATGGTCCCAGCGATAGCGGATTTCCAAGATAAATTCATACCAGAGGTGAGCAGCTCCTGATGCTCCACCAAATTCATGAGCAACTTGAACCATTAGGACTGCCAATCGAGATACAAGGCTATTCAAAGTAGCTGCTTTAATTGCGGACTGGATAGTCTCCGACTAAAATAAAATAAAATAAATAAGCTAAATAAAAATTTTAAAAAAATGTAATAAAAAAAGATTAAAAAGTGGACCTAACCCTCATCTCTCTTTTTAATTAGAGAAGTCAAAATTTTAAAATAAAAGATAAAAATATTTATAGTAGTTGCAGCCAAGGAAAGAAAAATCTATTATAAAAATAAAATTTTATTTCATTTCACAGCGTCTCTAAATAAATACAATCCAGCCTGCGCATTCTTGGCATCTTATTATATATATATATATTAAACAATTTCTATTTTTTATTTAAATTAGATAATATATAAATATATTTTTTGTGAGACAGGCTGGATTTAGATGAAGAGAGGTCTGTCATTTAGGAAAGCCTTCCAGAATTTCATTTTAAGAACCAAATACAACTTTTCTCTTGTTTGTATGATTTTCTTTATTTTTTTTTTTAAATTTAAAGTTTTGTTTTCCTATTTGAACATTAATTTTACTTTTTATACAAGAAAAATTTTCCTTTTTTAAATTTTTATTTTAATTAATTAATATATTTACATTTTTTTTAATTGATCCCTTTCCTTTATCAGACTTCAGCCTTTTAAGTCTCTAAATTCCAACCTTGATTACAGAAAAAATAAAAATTCAAAATTCAAAAATTTTTCATTTACTTATATTAAAGAAATTTTATATATAAAGTCATAATAAAAAATCTTTTTTAGTCTTTTTTTTTAAGAATCCTAATATTTTTCTCTCTTTAAAACATAAAATAGTCTTAGTATTATGTCCTCCAATCTTTAATAATAACTTGAATGAAAACGTATTTTTGCTAAAGAGAAAATTTTAACTAAATAAAAACTTTTTTGCAATTTATAATATGTATGTGAACTTTTCTTTATATGTTTGCTGCTTTAGAGTGAATTTTTCTGAATAAGAAAAAAATACAATTACAAAACACGAAAATCTGGTGTGACGCACATCACACAAGTTTATTTTACCTAAGGTAAAGAAAGATGAATGATGTGCTGTCGGATCAGATTTTTTTCGTCGGGGTCTCTAGATAGCCAATTTAATCAATACAGAGTAGTTTAAGAGAAAATCACAAAAAACCTAAAAACCTACAAGAGCAAACATTTTTGGGGGATAATACATTTTTTTTGGGGGATAATACATTCAAAGATCATATAATAAATAATTGTTTTATGAATCCTTAGAGCGAATTTTGAGAAAATCGAAAAAAATTAATAAAAGTATATCCGTAGAGTACCAGTCAATTTTGTTCAAAAGTTTCGAGGAGCAAGTGATAAGGGTACCTAGCTTAAATATAAAGTTTGAGACTCGAATGTTGTTGAGAAATCTTGTTCACACACACAGACTTACCATTTTGCAAGACTCATTTTTTTAGGGAACCTCACAACGTGTATTGCAGTTGAAATCTCGACATCGTTTATTTTTTGATCCCAATAATTTTTCACTTTATATTACACATATGGGTAAGAGAAAGTAAAAATAGCTAATTTTTGTTTTTGGCAATTAAGGAGAAGTGGGTTGGACTTCTGAATTAGGCGAGTATAATAAGAGTAAATTGCAGAATATAATTCCTCTCCCTTTCCAAACAAGAAGGTTGTAGTGAAAAAAAATAATAAATAATGGGAATGAATAAAGTTTTTTACTAATTTTAGTTCTAAGTTTTAACTGTAAACAAAAATAAATAAATAAATGAATAAAGTGGGTAGCTTAAACGGTAAGGTTAGCCTTAACGAAGAAAAATACAATTCAAAATATTAATAAATAAATGAATTAAAAAACACCACCTTCTCATTATTAAAAATAAAAAGAAAATTATTATGATGAAAAAAAACGGGGTAAAAAAAGTTTATAATGAAAATTATTTTATTTTATTTAAAACTCGATTCGCCCATCTAACAATAAAATTCTCCCTGATTGGGAATCTCTAATCTGTATATACTGATTTTTGTATTATTGAAAAATTTTTTTTTCAAAAATAATATTCTTAATTTTAAAAAATTTACTAGACTTACTTGGTCAATGTTTTCATTTTCTTCTTCTAGAAAATTTGGATATATGTTTTCCTAAAACCAAACATACGCAATAAAATTTTAATATAAAGGCAATAAAGTAACGAGATGGTACCCTTACCTTTTTCAATTCGGCTTCAGAATCAGGAAAAAGAAAATATAAAAATGGAAAAATTAAATCAGAAGAAATTGGTCCTTCAACCGGTGTGGATTTTTTATTTGATTTGGACTTAGAACCACGAAGGCTTATCAGTCTTGAGGCTCTTGATTCAGTTAAGGAGCTTAGTGAATTTGTCAACTGCATTGATCCTCCTAATTTAAAGTAATTTGTAAGTATATTAAAATTTATAAAAATAAATATTTCCTTTCATAATCCCATTAAATTTTTTTTAAATCTACTGAAGATTATTAAAATAGTCATTTTTACTCTTAAAAATTGAAATATTCTACTATAATCAAATGGAATATTCATTTTTTTTTATGTAAAATGGAAAAAAATTAGATTTATAATTAACAATTGTTAATTTTTCTTTAACTTTCAAATTCACTAATTCCTGGCAAAATTTTCTAAATTTAATTTTGGTTTCAGTTAATTATTACTTTTATTATTACTATTTACGCGGAGTAGGAAAATAAAATATAATTTATTTTACCTTGATATAAGAGAGCTGGAGGTATTAATCGTAATATTGGAACCTTGGTGTTACAAAGTGTTTCAAATTGATTGAGATGGTCAGTCAGGAGACCTGATACGTGCTGAGTTACAGCGCGAAGAATCCACCGAGGTGCCCGATTTGCATCAAGATCAGAATAAGTTTCCGAGTCAACAACAACGTTTTCAGCCAATCGAGGCCAGCATGCTGTTAATCGCAATTCCCTTTAAAAAAAAAAAGCGACGAATTATAAATTTGTTTTTAGTTTTATTATATATGTAAAGAGATTTTTTAAAATTTATGTTTTAGAGAAAAGAGAAAAGTAGATGAAAAGAATAATATCATCTTAACTTAAAAGTTTCTACTAGACTTTAAATTATAGTTGCGACCGAATAGAACAATCTGGCTTCTGAAACTTGATTATTTGGGGGGAGAGGGCGATTGGCTAGAGAAAACAGAATGCCAGTCTTAGTTCGGGTAATTCGTAGTTATCATACTGATCAAATGAGATGTGATCCCTTGCTTTCAAAGAGTAATTAATTTTCAATTGAATGGTTGGCTAGAAGATTTCACATTCAGGTTTCCTACAATCATCTCTCCAAAATCAAAGAAATTTACAAAAAACAAAATGAAATTTCAATAAACACTAAGAAAATACAAAAAAAAATTTTAAAAAGTTTAAATGGAATTTTTAATAGGAATCGCTTCCTCGAATAAAAGAAAAATAAACTGAAAAAACAAAAACTTTATAATATTTTTCATATGTAGTTCTTTCGCTCAATTATTCAATTTCCGGCCCTTAGCAAAAATTCTCATTTTTCCTTCAATAATATAATAGCTTATTTAAGTATGTGTAGTAGTGATAATATATGAAATATTTATATGTTATATTTATATATTTATTTAATTTTTATTATTGAATAAAAAATTTTTTAAATTTTTATTAAATAAATTTAAGTTTTACATTTCTTGACTAAATTTGTGTTGTAACACCATTTTTTTTCTTTATGGCAATATATCTGTTCCTAAGAAGTAAACTAAAATCAATAAAGTACTTGAAACATTTAGCTGAGGCAATCCTTCGATTGTTACAAATATGCAAAAATCGTATCGGTATCATAAATATATGTTTTGGTATTTTTTAATGTAATATTTGATAATGGTTTATTTACGATTCCAATAAAGTATTTTTCTTTTTTATTTACTTATTGGATGAAAACCATCAACTATTTCAAAGCCTATCCATCGATATTAAAATATTTTTTTATTTTGAAGCAGCCATCCATCTCATCGTGAAGATTTATATATACAATGTTTTTTTGCATTTGGGGTGATAGGAAACGCTTCGTGGCGCAAGCGTCGTGGGTACCTAGTTTAAAAATAAAGTTTGAGCCTCAAGCAGCTTTTCGTTTTTTAGAAATCTTGCCCACACACACAAACACAGACATTTTGCGAGATCCATTTTTTTTAGATTCGGGGGACCACAAAACGAATATCTCCTTTGAAATCTCAACATCAAATTTTTTGCGATCGCAATACTTTCATTATTCTATATAATACATATATGGGTAAGAGAAAGTAAAAAATGAAAGACGGCCTGTCCAAAGCTGCTCTCCGATTCTTCATATAATAATGAGACATATCCCTTGGTGCAGAGATAGAGGTCTCGCTTCATATACCAAAGGTCGGTGATTGGTTTCACGTCCTGAGTGACAAAAATTTATTTATATTATTTTGGCTATCAATTAATATAAATAAATAAAGACGGAATTTAATCTCAGATGCCGAAAGACTCTTTTTAAGTCTTTTTCGGCATCTGAGTCCATTTAGGCTCCGTCCATATTTATTTAAATCAATTGGTAGCCAATATAATTTAAATAAATTTTGTTGCTTGGGACGGAAAAACCGAAAATCTTAAATATATATATAAAATTAATGAGGGACAGATATTTTAAAAATTCAAGTATTTAATCTTTTTTACTTTCTCTTATTTATAAGTAAGTTGAATATTAAAAATTATTTCTTTATTTTGCATTCTTAAAAAAAATAAAAAATAAAAAAATAGAAAATCCCAAAAAGTTTAGAACCTAATATATTAAAAAGAAAATTTTCAGGTTACTTAGTGAATAAATGGTTTTTCAGAAATAAAAATTAGAACATCTAATATAACCTAAAATATTCTATTGATCTTAGAGAATTAAACATTTCTAAACTACTGTCATTGTTATTTTATTAGATCATTTAAGTTTACCCACCTAGGACCCTAAATTAAATTACTCTGATACATTATTCTATTTATTGAAATTTTAAAATAAAAATTTTATTTTCCTAAAAGATGTTGAATTAAGTTTCATCCAAAAACTCTCTTATGGGTGTAGCGTTTTTATTGAGGTCAGGGATTCTCCTCCAAGTAGTCTGATTTTTTAGATCACAGGAGGAAATGTTGGGGAATAAAGTAAAATTTGGACGTATTAAAAAGGTGATTAGAGATTTTGTATTAAGGGAGTAAAATCTGAGATCTCGGGTGAAGATGAAATTAATAGTAACCACTTGAAATTTGTAGAAGATACTGATTCAAAATTTTTATGTATTCTCTAAGATGTTTGGGGGAGAAAACTATGCCTCTTGTATGGAAAAGTTTGCTGGTTGTCCATGTTTATAAGGGGAAGATAAGAGCTTAGCTGATCATTATAGTCTAGTTAGTTTAACTAGTATAGTGTGCAAAATTTTATAGATGGACTTTGCTAAAGCTTTCTTTCGATAATGTCAGTCAAAAATTATTTTAGGAAAATTATGTTCATTAGATTTATCTGTTAAATTAATTAGATTTATTAGATGTTTTTTTATGATAGGACTCAAATTGTAGATAAGTGGCCTATCTGAAATTGAAGGTGTTACGTCAGGGGAAATCATAGGCAGGGTTATAGGTCCTCTTCTTTTCCTTATATATGTGAATGATTTGCCTTCTTTAGTGTTATAATCAATTAGACTTGTGGATGATTGTGTCCTATATAGAATAGTGGATAGTGATAATATAGTTTAGCATAAATTCAATGGAAAAACCACTCCAAATCCAATTTGGTTAGGTTTAGTTGTAAAAGTCTGGTTTGTCTGAAAATTATTCGGTAATTGGAAATATTATTAAAATTTATCTAAATTTTATAAATATTAATTATCTAGTCAATAAGGCTTATAGAAAGTTGGGGATGTTTGGTAGAGTTGATGGGTACATCTAAGAAAGTCAAGACCAAAGTTTATTTGTTTAACTTATGTGAGGCTTAATTTAGAGTATTGTTCAGTGGTGTGGGACATACATCCCCAAACGTTAGAGAAGAAAATATATATATATATATATATATATAT
>JAAAKE020127427.1:0-14742 GCA_010014785.2 Anisolabis maritima
TAACTCACAAAAGGGGTGAGAGTATCGCAAACATATTTCAATTATAATTGTAAAATTAAAATTATATCGCGCATCACGATTGAGATACAGGGCTTTAAACAGTGAACTCTTACAATTGTAAGTAAAACAGAATGCTCACCAATGGTAGAAAGTCACACCACACCAACAAAGAGTCTATTCCAGAGCTCTTGCCTTGTCTTAGAGTATCAGTTGCGATAATCGCCTTATTTGTCCATTTTTAGTATAGGGATAAGCGAGTATTTGTTAAAGTATGCGGGAGAGCTTGATTGTCATGGTGGACTGTAATCGTGGATTAAATTGGTTGTTTGGCTTATCTGGGATATGATGGTTCGGGATATGGTTTCCCGTTCGAATTGATTGTGGGACTTTTCTGATAGCGGCTTGCAGAGTTACTATTTAGGCTTATACATTTAAAATTTTATATTATCTTGGTAGGTGTATATTATCTCTTCCTGGTTTATGAGACTAGGTCTCAGACTGTTATGTGAAAATAAATAAATAATTAAAATTATTACCACACTGTAAATAAATTAATATAGATAATGATCAAAAGTTTATAAAAAATTTCAAATCTTCACCTAATTCTCAGAGATATTTGTTGATATACAAACATCTTGTTCAGATTGCACATGATGATTTTGCATACTAATGCGCACATTAGTCCGAAAAGGACAGAGATATCATGAAATTGCTACCTTTGTGTTTGTGGTTTTTTACCGTTAGCGGGCATACCACCTTAGCCACCTAGAGCTCAGTTGTGGTGTGTTCCATTCCCACTTTCCTCTACCTGTCTCTCCACTTGCTCATTTTAGTTAAGTTCATTAGAACTGAAATTATTCATATTTCAGATGTATGTTCACGCCATTTATTTGCGAAAAAATAAATAGCCATTTTAAACTTATGTTCTCTTTATTTTAGAACGGATGTTCTCGTACAGAATCAAGTTCGAAATAAATTTTCTGATTGTACAGTTATTACAATTGCACACAGATTGCATACTGTCATGGATTCTGATATAATCATTGTAATGGATTCCGGAAAAATATCGGTAAGTTTTTTTAAATTGAACTTTTTACTTCTTAAATCTAAAATTATCAGCTAGAGTAATTGAATATATACCTTTAAAGTATCGCGCGAAATTAAATTGGAAGAAAATATATGTGATTTTAATTAAAGAATAACCAATATCTATGCATATACTTGACCGAATTTAATGACTTATTTGCCGATTTAGAATAAAAATTAAATGCTCTACAAATTTATTTTTGTGATCATAAAATTGACTGTAAAAAAGTTATCTAAATTACAAAATAAAAAATACGAAAAAAATTTTTTTATTAAAAATAGGCGGTTTTTTGGGTTTTGATTTAAATCATATCCCTCACGCAAATTTAACAAACTAGACTAGATACTCCTACGATGTAACATTTAAAGCTTGTAACTTTCTTAATAGTGACTTTTATGATTGATGGCATAATTTCGGAGTAATTTTCAAAAAATCTGGTTTAACTAACGCACATCACACAACTTTCTCTTACCTATGATAAGGAAATCTGAGTGATATGCTCTCACACCAGATTATTTGCGTCGGGCCTCCTAGGTAGCCGTTCGATGTACAGCCAACTTGAATTTATTTTGTTTAATAAATGAGAATTTCATATGAGTCGCTCTTTGTTTCTTTTCCAAAGATGACAGTGGACAGCGTGCTCAAGTTCGTCATGTAAATTGAGGGTCCTATTATACTATTCTATACTATACTATTTTGAAGTGGAAATTATTAATATATCTTAAGGATTGTCTAATTTATTATATGTACAGCCAATTTAATCAAAATCGTTAGTGTCGAATAGTGTAGCATTTTGTGGCTGAAGGAAGTATATATCTAGGAGTGAATTAAACCAGTAACGTTTTAGATTGATATATTTATATAGGTGTGCGATGATTTTTGATGAACTTTGGCGGGCAATGTCTAGTCTCCGGCCGCCAAGATGATTGTTGATTCGTCGGTGAAGTGTTCGCTTGCACTCTTGCAGTAACCACAACGCTTTTCTCCGTCTTGCTTTTTCTCGAATGAGTGGACGTCCTTAGAACTGACCGTCTGTCACCTACTTGTCAAATGCTGCGAAAACTTCTTCTTGAGTAAAAGCTTGTATGTTACTTCTTCATTTGCTTGTTTAGACTCACTTCTTCGTTTGAGTCTGATGGTGCGACTGTCTGCTGCCGATTCAATATGTTTATTTACAAAAATGTATTACAATTAATAAACAAAATTTCTTGGCCTTACAATTCAATTACATTAGACTACTTAAATCTAGGGGGAATATTACATTTGGACAGCCTAACATAATTTACAATTATAAGTCGTTGGGCGCTAATATGCGTGGAGTGGGATGGGATGCTGTAATGGAAGGGAAAATTTTTGGAAAAAAAAACCCTTTTTTGGCAATCTAGAGATTTTTGGGGTGGAGGAGGAGTGTATAAGGGGAGAGTGTTTAGAGGTTTGCCAAATGGTTTGGCGTCGGCATCTTCGGCTATTCTCTTGACGGCGTCGGGTTGGTGGTTTTTCATTCATGAAGTGAACCGGATGTTGAGGTTCTCGATGACCTCGCCTAGACTTTCGATTCCAAGTCCAACTAGAATTTCGGCGTTGTTGATGTGGGGGGGGGGGGGGGGGCAATTGTACGAAGAGCTTTCCTGGCGTTGGTCAGTATCCTGTCGATATTACTTTTAACTACGTTGTGCCACACTATGATCCATACGTTAGGATAGCCGATTGTATTAAAAAGCTTTGAGGTGCAAGCGACGAGGATACTTAGCCTAAATATAAAATTTCAGCCTCTTTAGTTTTTTTCGTTTTTGAGACGGAAATACACAGACATATAGAGCATTTTGCGAAACCCATTTTTTTTAAACTCAGGGTACCTCAAAACATGTATTTCCGTTGAAATTTCGACATTGATTTTTTTTGCGATCGCAATACTTTCTCACTATATATTTCATGAATAGATAAGAGAAAGTAAAAATGTGTCTATCAGGCTAATCATTCGGCAGGCAACTCACTTACTATGGACCGTGGCAACCAGAACCTCCTGTACATCTCGCTTGCCTAGATGACGAGTCTCTGTCATTTTTTGGAAAACAAGACCGAGTCATATAAAATTCTCATTTATTAAACAAAATAAATACATTCAAGTTGACTGCACATTGAAAGGCCCTATGGACCTGACGCAACCCGACCTGGTGTAACACCAGATCACTCAGCTTTCCTTACCTTAGGTAAGATGTGTGTTTTTCACACCAGATTTTTTCTAAAAAAAAAAAAATAATTCGAAGATTTGAAAATTGGCAAGATTTTTGACTAATACACTTAGAGCAGGCAAAATTGGGGAGGGAGGGGAGTCAAAAGTGTCAAAATATTATTTTCGTTCTCGCATTTTGCCCACTCAAAAAATAACTTTGTCTCTGATAACTGATAACTATGCATTTTATTAATAATTTTGATTCTTTTTTAATATATACCAAGAATTTAATTTAAATAATTTTATAAATATATTATAGGAAATTGGACAGCCTTATATATTATTAAAAAATAAAAAAGGGATTTTACATGGAATGGTTCAACAAACGGGAATAACTATGTCTGAAAATTTGAAGAAAATTTCAAAAGAGGTAGGTTGTAATATACAATATACATAATATGAGAGTGTTTCAAAAAGTAACAGTAAATTCACAATATTACACGAAGTGAACACTTCAGGAATTTAGAATTGCCGCAAAGGAAATGCAGGAATGACCTGCTGAATGAGAAAGAGTTGAAACAAGATGGCGGCGCCTTTAGTCATTTTCACCGTAAAAGAGCAGCGAGCATTTATAAGATTTTTGTGGTCAGAGAACATAAAACCTCGAGAAATTCACCGAAGAATGTTGGAAAGGTATAGCTGCATTAGCGAAAGAAGAGTGTATTGGTGAATAGATGTCTTTAAAACGGACGTACGTTATCCATCTCTGGTGGTCCCAGTACGGCCGTTTCTGATGAAAATATGGGATTCACTGATGCCATGATTCGTGAGAAGTAGAGTATTTCTTTAGAAGTTTTAGACAGAGTCAATATCGGATCCGCTCATACCATTGTTGCAGAGGTTCTAAAATACCGCAAATTGTGTGCACTGTGGTTGCCTAGGATACTCAAAGACGAACACAAGATTTTGGGTGTGGTGACTTCCACATCTTTTTTAATGTGATATAACGTTGAAGGAGACGACTTCCTGGTTCGTATTGTCGCTTTGAAGAGACAACGATTTGGGAGTGAAAGACACAACCAAGAATATTTTTTTTTAATGAAATAAAAAAGTTGGTGCAACGATGTGAGAAATTTATTGAAAAGGAGGGTGATTATGTCGGGAAAATACATACTTTTTATATTTCTAATTGAAATTTATATATAAAAAAAAAATTCAGTTTTTTGTTACTTTGTGACCCACCCACGTATTAAGCCCTTGTTTATATTACAGAACGGGTTTATTACACCCCGTTTTGCGTATGTTTTTGTGTGGCAGCATTAGTGTGTATATTGAAAATTGAAAATTGGAATAACTTGCTAATATGGGAGTTGTCTCTCAATGACTTCCCTATTCCTCTTAAGCTAAGTGTCCTGAAAGCTTTATTCACATATTGTTGCTATTGTGAATAGAGATTTTAGGACAGTGGGCTTTATAAAGAGAAATGCCCTTCATTTTAATAGAGTATCAACTCTGAAGACTTTATATTATCCTATGGTTTGTTCCCAGCTTGAATTTGCCCCACTACTACCAAGTTGGTGGAGAGAGTAGAGAGGGTCTTTTTATGATAGCTATTTTATAGGCAGGTTTTTGTCTTCTTTCAGTGTTTATCAAATATGAAGATCTTTTATGTATATTTGAGATCCAATGTCTTCCGAGGAGGAGGAGGGACGGGACGCAATTATATTATTATAGAAATTTCTGTGATCTCTTGGGGGACTGCTGATAATGCAGCGAAATGTTGGCGGATGTTGCCTTTAGAGTCCCGGCGTTAACCTTTATATTTGGGTTCCTCTTCTATCTCAGATCATATCGGACAGAGATTGGTGAGAAATCTCCTGTATTAAGGATGGATTGTTGAGTATACTCGGAGGGAGATCGACCTGTCTCCATGAGTGTTTTTAAAATTGGATTAATTAAGTCAATAAATATTGTACATAATACTTTGTAGAAAATGACTTTTTCTTATTTTTTGTATATTCTTATTGTTATTATTTTTTCTTTCTTTTCTATTTTTTTATTTTTGTACCAATTTAACTCTCATGTAATTGGATTATTCTGTTTGGGAGTTTGATAAATATTTATATTATTATATTATTTTGTTTTATTTGGTTTTAAATTTTATTTTTGCTTCCATTCTGCCATTCAATTTGGCCACCTTGCACAACCCTGCGACGATCTTGACCTTCTTTGGTGTTGGAAAACCAGATGATTTCCATATCGAGTTCACCCGTCTGCTTTAGGGATAGTAATGGTAAAGCCATGACTCTATAATGAAAGATATGGCTTGCCCTCGAAAGATCGAACATGCATATCTGTCACCTACAGACATAATTATCTCGAGTTCAGAGACTCTCTTTCTATTCTGTGACGATTTCTTCGGATTTTTTCTGGAATGACCATATTTCTGCGGTCGCCAAATCTGCTGCTAGGAAGCTTGGTTTCCTCTACAGATCCAAGTAGTATTTTTTCTCTCACCAACTTCTAACCCTAAGGCTCAAATTCGTCACTGACGAGTCTCTTAATGCCTCCTTGCAGACACTAGAGAAGAAATATCTCTGCATCGACACTTTTTTTTACAAATTTTACCATAGTCGATGTTTTGCCGAATTAAAATCCATCATTCCTCTAAAAGCAAGGTTTGTCAGTAATACAAGAAAGTCATCGTCTCAATATCCTCATGTCGTTAAACTCGCGACTAGTAAAACTAGTCAATTTTAGTCTTTCTTTATCTCTATGACCTTCCGTGACTGTAATAACCTTCCTGCTACTAACTTGCCTAAAACTTACAATCTCCAAACTTTCAAATTTAACCTCATCAAGCACCTTTTAAAGTCCTTACTTTCTCTTACCCCTGGCCTTCCTGGTTGCATGTGACCACTGGTTGTGCACTTGTGCTTTCATCAATATCAACGATTTTTGAATATGGGTCCCACCTATGGAGAGGGAGCATGCTAAAAAAACATATCAGACGCTGAAACTCTCACAAACACACGATTCTATTTTACTGAGGCGACTGGCGAACACTCGCTATTTCGCCTGGTTTACATTAGTAAAGTGAACGGTCAAGTATAATGGCAAGTGCTAGAAACATGTCTAACTCGACCAATAAACAGTATAGTTATTGGCCCACTCGTTCTCCCTCACCACTAGCCTTCTAATAACTCAGTACTGGCGCTCTGTAAGCAAGCAATTGTTGAATAATATGCGAATGAGCATTGCTATATTTTACATTATATATTATATATATTTTATATATTAAAAAAATGAAGTCTGAAGAAGAAACTATGAAATTTCTTGAATTATACCGCAAGCATATATGTCTGTAGAATGTGACAAAAGCTATTTACAAAAATAAAAAGGTGATAGAAGACATAAGGCACGCAATGGGACGGGAGGGGTTTGGAGTATTTTTTTCCCTCTCCACTAATCAATTTCATCCAATTAATAAATTCTTAACAAATAATTTTTAGGCAGTGCAATAAGCTGGCGATTTTGGTACATGCTAACCATTTCTTCTAGTGTCAACTACTCTACTTACTCTAATTTGTATAATAGGTATCAATACCTATAAAATTATCGTGGACGAGGAGAGTACTGGGCCCACTTCATTAGGCCGATTTACTCTACTAAGGTCTAGTTTATATTAGTAGAAAAAATAATAAGGTAAGTCGATGAAGGATGCCAGTTTCATAAAATTTCAGTTAACGGCAAAAAAAGACTGCACTTGCACTGCTGAAGATGCGGTAGATTTATCCAAAAGGCAGAAGGCAAAAGGTGCGATGAAGTTCGTTGAAGCACTTCCCAGTGTTGTTCTCTTCTCACAATGAATATTCCACGAGAGGTTTAGCCAAACTCCGAGGAAACGGGCGTTGGGAGACCATTGAGCCTACTCGCCGTCGACTATCAGACGACGATCCTTGTTCTTCTTTCTGGCTCGAAACTAGATGGCCTCTGTCTTGGTTGCGTTTAGGTGGAGCCATTATTTGAAGAACTCACTCATAGAGTGTAGATGGTCGTTAAGGAGTTTATTCTGCGTCTGGGGACGGCAATGAAGCCTGTCTCATCCGCGTATTGCACCACATACACACACACACACACTATCGCACTCATACACAAGTGGCCCTTGGGCGTTTTTCGCCTATCTCCACCCATGGCGTACTGGGCGTTCTGGGCCAGGAAGATTCCCTCTTTAGTGGGGATATCCGCGACGAAGCAGCTGAACAGGTTAGGGGAAATTTTGGAATCTTGGGGGACTCCTGGACGCATGGGGCTGGAATATGATCTCGAAGCGTCCCCGCGTTCTTGGAAGTTTCGATCCCACAGGTAATTGTCGATGAGCGAGTCACTGAGGATTCTTGTCCTTTATAATGACCAGGGTGCGTTTGTTCTAACGGTCTTCTACTAGAGTTGCAATATATTAAATTGATGTCACAGTATAGAACAATAAATTTAAAGGCTTCCCAACCTGACTCACTCGCAAACAGCAAGTCTATCTGTTAACATATAATTCTAGAATCGATCGATATTAGTCATTTATCTTTATATTTAATTTAAATTAATTGGACCATATATGCCTTATCGGGCTCTCTTTTTATATATAGCCGATCTCTGGCCTTAGAATATTTTTTTTAATGTAATAACTTCGGAAGTAAAAATAGAAAATTATAAGAATGAAGACCACTTCACCAAAAAAAAAGTAAAATAGAAAAAAGAACAAAAAAAGAGACTTAGGAAAGATAGTTCCTTTTTTGAGAATATAGTATTGGAGAGTAAGTAATGGAAGTTATATTACAAATTTACTGTTAATTAAATATTAAAATACTAAACATTCAAATTAGATTATTTTTTTTCTTTTAGAAATGTGATCTCTATACTTTGTGCATCTTTCCCCGACTTAGCTACTAACCTTGTTGCTAATTTATATTTTTAAAAAAATACATTGATTTTATGGAATAACTTGCAATCCAATTAATGGATCAATACTTTGAGAAGAAAGATAGAGATGACAGCCAAAGCAGGAGTTGTGACGCTCTAACTATGAAGAGAGAGAGAGGCAAATTTTGGAAATTTAAGAGAGCAAAATCTATTTTTGGTAAAAAGAAACTCGAGTAACAAAAGTTAAAATTTCCCACTAGGCTTATGCATGTAGTTGTTCCCATAGAAACTCCAAACCTAAGTCATTTTGGGACTACATGTGTAGCATTAGTATATTAAATTCTCCTTGGAATATGCGAATTTGGCTGACATAAGTTTTGATATTATAAAAGGACTTTCCCTACTCTCTCAACATAGTCCAGGCCATCATCTTATAGATTTTATGATCATCCAAATAAAAATTAACAATACATTATCTCGTCTATATTAAAAAAAAATCCTAACCACTACAAAAGACAAAAATTGTCTCCCTATCTGAAGAACAATGGCTGGCGCCCAACCAGGGCAAATCCGCGATACCGGATAAGACCACGACGCTGGTGTCAACCCCCAACACTGTTGACAGAACATTGCACGAATAGCAAGACCCGATACTGGCACCGAGCTCGCAACAGTGGTTGCAAGGTATGAGCCAGGGAACCCGTGACGCTGAAGGCGGAGCTGCAACACAGGATGCACTGGTCTCAATAAAACTTCCAGAGATAAGACGTTTTGGTCTAAGTTTATTGGACCATCCTCAGTTAGAGGGAACTATACACAATTCATATGTGTCCCTCTGGAAGTTTTATTGACCCCTGCCAATCCTGCTTTGGGTGTCATCTTCATCTTTCTTCTTAAAGTATACTCAGTGTATTCCACCGCGACATCTTTAAACACGATTCGGATCAACAATTTTCCAAATAATCTAGTCTGAGTAAAGAACGATACACAAGTTTCTCTTATCTATTATTAAGTTCGCTGCATGTAATTTAAAGAATTTTTTTCTCTTTAATTTTTGGTAAACTAAATCTAGCAAACAATTCTCGAAACATTTTAACATATTAAAAATAATACTCTTTACTGGAAAAATTTCAAGCCATTTTGTAAGAGGATCAATCATAATTACAATACACCCAGCATAATCAATATGAATTCGAACCAATGGTTCCCATGGAATACTCCAAGAATATAATGAAACTTCAAGTTCACGCTAACGATTAACTTGACACATACATTCATTAACTCCATCTTCAATAAATTTGTCTATTCCTGGCCACCACACATAAAATTTAGCTAAATCCTTCATTACACAAAGTTCTGGATGTCTCTCGTGAAGCATCTTTTAAATCTCAACCTTTCTGGAATTATAATTCTTACTTGCCATGATAAAATATTTTCTTCAAAAGACAAAAATTTTTGCCTTTCATAAGTGTACATTGCTTTTTTTTATATTTGACTTTTATTTTGGCCAACCATTTAAAACATAATCCTTAATTTTTGATATTAGGTTGGTTGGTGCAGAAAAAATTGCACTTTTTGCTATTTTAACTTTGACGGTTAATTAGGAAAAACTAAGGTGATAAGGTAATAAGCAATTTTGAAGAGCTAATTTCACACTAGTTAAGCACCGAAACACTTGGCCAAAGCGAAACTTCATCAAAAGAAGGTTATGGTAACTGTTTGGTGATCGGCAAGGGGAGTCATTCATTGTAACTTCTTGAATCTTGGAGAAACCATCACATCAGAGAAGTATTGCTATGAAATCAGTAAAATGAACAAAAAACTATACCAGTTATGTCTAGTATTGATCAATAGAAAAGGAACAATTCTTCATGATAAAGCCAGACCGCATATCTCACAAATGACAGCCTAGAAATTGAACGAATTGGGATATGAAACTCTCCCTCACCCAGCTTACTCACCAGACCTCTCTCCAACCGAGTAACATTTTTTCAAGCACTTCGACAACTTCCTGAAAGAGAAAATCTTCTCCAACCAAGCAGCCAACCAAAACGTTTTCGAAGAGTTCATAAGTCCTAGAACTCCAGAATTCTATACAAATGAAATCAATAGACTTGTTTCTTGTTGGCAAAATATTTAAATTGGAATGGTTCTTATTTTGATTAATTAACTCATTTTGAACCAAAGATATATTGCTTAAAGTTTAACAGTTAAAAAAACGCAATTTTTTTTGCAACAATAAAATAATACATTATTTACAGTTCTTTTTGTAACTCTTTTTATTAATCGGAATATTTTCTAGTTTTAAGAATAAAATATGATCTATTAAAACCTCATTCAAATTCAACCTCTTCTCATTAATTGGTAGCTTTGAATGACAATCAGCAGTGGTATTTTCATTCTCTTTAATATGTTGGATCTTATAAGAAAAACTATTCAAAATTAGCTTCGAAGTAATTCTAGGATTTCCAAAATTCTTCCCAAAAATTCCACCAGCGGTTTATGGTCTGTTTTTAATATGACTTTTTTGCCAAAAATATATTGTTAAAATTTTGATAGTCCAAAAATAATCTCCAATATCTCTTTATCTATTAGAGCTTACCTTTGTTCAGTAGAATTCAATTTTCTTAAAGCGCAAAGAATGGCCTTTTCTTATCCATATGGAAATCTCTGTAACAAGAATGATCCATTACCATAATCGCTTGCACCTGAACACAAAATTAATGTCAATTCTTGATCGTAATGTAATAAAGAACTTGATGAGGAAATTATATTTTTTAATTTATTACCTATCTCTAAATTCGACTCATTCCAGTTCCATTTAATTAATCATTTTAATCAACCTAACACATCACTCAATAAGTCCGAGGCTATCTACTAAAAAAACATTTTTTTTTTGCAAAATCCGACTTTATTCATCAACATAATTTCCTTCAAGAGTGATACATTCATTCCAACGCTTCTCTAACATTTTGATGCCTTTTTTATAGAACGATTTATCTTTGGACTCAAAATAGGCGTTTGTTGCAGCTATGACTTGAGCATTTGGCACAAATCTCTTTCCCAGCCAGATCTGGAGAATACGGTGGATGGGAAAGCAATTCGAACTTCAATTCGTGCAATATTGCCATCGTAGCCATCGTAGACTTGTGACACGGTGCATTGTTTTGGTGAAAGAGCACTTTTTTTTGCATTTGAGGACGTTTTTTCGCAATTTCTTCCTTCAAACGCACCAATAATGCCATGTAATATTCGCTCTTGATGGTCTTTCCTTTCTCAAGATAGTCGACGAATAAAATACCTTGCGCATCCCAAAATACGGAGGCCAAAACCTTACCGGCCGACATTTGCGTTTTTGGTCGCTTCGGACGGCTTTCACCGGCTGCTGTCCACTCAGCTGACTGACGATTTGATTCCGGAGTGTAGTAGTGGATCCATGTTTCATCCATTGTCACATACCGACGCAAAAAATCCTGTTTTTTACGGTTAAACAGCTCCAAACAGCGCTCTGAATAATCGACGCGTTGCTATTTTTTGTCCAGTGTGAGCAAGCGAGGCACCCACTTTGAACACAGCTTTCTCATGGACAAATGTTCATGCAAAATAGTATAATACTGCCTTCTGAAATCTTTAAGGTGTCAGCTATCTCGCAATACGCAATTTCACTTTACGGTCTTCCAAAACGATTTTATGCACTTTTTTCATGTTTTCTGAAATAACTGCCGAATTTGCAAATATTCATCCCTAAGTCAATGATTGAGAAAAATCTTGGTTTTCTCAATTTTTCTAAAATTTCCTCAAATGTGGGTAAAGGGTGCGGAAGGTCAGCAAAAGATTTCCTTAACAAGAATCTCTTCATGGATCTTCATCTCTTCCAGATGGAGTAACCAACTACCAAATATATCAATTGTTAGTAGATAGGTCTCATAGTCTAAACTTGTTCAACTCATGATCATTTAGAGGAACTACTTGCGAGTCAGAACACTATCTCATGATAGCCAAAATAAGAATCAGGTTGTTCCATTATAATATATTAACCTCTAAATCTAAAAGTTCAATGGGATTCAACGTAGAAAACCTAAAAATGATTTGATTAATTTATTTTTTCAATTTCGGGCAAGAGCTGAAAATTTCCAATAGCTCACATAAGAGATATTGCACATATTTTGTTACATACATGTATGTGTTATGCATTTTTATTGATATTTGAATTGAAAGAACCGTGCAATTAAACATTAAATCAAACAGGCCCTAGATCGAATAGCCAGCGAGGCCCAAACTAATTCTTCAGGAGAAGATGCCTTACGCGTTTCATTCAGCCATTTAAAGAACCGAATCGATTCAATCTGAAACGAACCTCCGTATAAGTATGTTTGATCTTTTGGAAACCTAAGGGCTAAATTATTAATTTTTGAGCCCAAAAACTCAAAGTAAAGTGCAGGTCATCCGTCATTATCATAGAGCAGGGATTCCCAAACTTTCGAGATTGCAAAATATACTGGCGGCCGCAATCGAATTTGAAAAAAATAAATATATAAATAAAAAAAGTATTATGTCCTTTATTATAACATACATTTTAGAACATATATTAAATATAACATATTATATATTTATTATAAAAGCTGAATTAGTGCGATCTTTGATACTGCATTTCATTTGCTAATTTCTCACAGTTGGGAGCGTAAGATGATAATCCCAATCGTAAACAATCATCAAGGTTGACATTAGTAAGTTGAAATCTGATTTTTGATTTTATAGTGGAAAATAAAGATTCACACAAATATGTGGAATCAAAACAGGATTTGATTTTAAAGGCTCCTTTTTTCAAAAGATTATAGTTTTTATGATCAACTAAAGTCCAAAAGTTTTCAACCGTATCGTGAGATTTTAATATGATGTTATTTTGAAAATCTAAAATCTCTTCTTCAATTTTCGATGTTTCCTCTTGAAGAAGTTCTGCTATAGATTTAGCAGTTTCAGTAATCAAAATGGGCCATTATTGACCTAAGTGCGTCTCCAATGGAGGGCGGCAACCACCTAAACCTAACCTAAATTAACCTAACTCGAATTTAGGTGGATAATTAACCTTAAAAGAACTGTGATTATTTTAGTAATGATGTTCGAAGTTATGTTTTTTTGCCACTGACACGACACTGTTGCATATTAAGCAAATACATTTCTCCTTAGTTTGATAACAAAGTAGTCTTCTTCCCAATCTTTGTTCAAATGATAGGTTTGTTGTTTTTGACTTGGATTACTCATTTTGGGGTAAAATGTTTATAAATATAAAAAAAAATATCGATAGCATGTGATGACAACAGTACGAGTTTACGACAGAACGTGGTGACAACTAATACAATAGAGACGCCGATCAAGATATGATTATATTAGGCATGAGACAGCTGTCAGTGTAGCCAATTTATCGAATTTCTCACTAGAAAGATTTTAAAAACTAAAGTAACTTTTTATTTTCTTTAATTTTAAAATTTAATATTTTTTTTCATTATTTCAACACTGCCGCGGGCGCATGTAAATAGCTCCGTGGACACAAGGTTGGGTACCCTTGCCATAGAGCAACATAGTAGGAGGTAGAGAAAAACCAAGGTCTACCAACTTCGGCATCATGCTTATGGAGAGAAAGTTTCCTATTTACTGTCGGCAGTTCTGAAGTCCTTGTTACAAGTTACTTCAACCTCTACGTTCCAACTTATTAACTTTTTAATTAATATATAATATATATTTTTTCAGAACTATATGAAGAATAATACCGGGAACCTTTAAGTAATAATATAGCCATTTTTGAATTTTATACAATATAATGAACAGGTAATTTAATTATTTTATCATATAATTTATATATATTACCAATTTATATTTATTTTAGTCACATTATAGTTTCGAATGCAGCTAAGCAACAAGGAAATAACTTAAAAATACACTAAAAACTCTTATTATCTTCTATTTTATGCAAAAATTGTTTATTTAACAATATAATAAAAAAATATGTATTCTAATTATAGATATATTCTATGTAAATTTTACATTTAAAAAAGTTAAAAAATAAATAAATGGTTGATTCTGTGAAACCAAGCACTTATGCGGCTAGTCTAAATGAAGACTGCACAAAGCAAATAATTCATATATGTCAAAAAGGTTGTCTTTGAAAGTCGTTTAAGAAATCAGCTTATTGCAGCAAACCGCTAAAATAAAATTATAAAATACAAAATAATTGTATAACCCCTTAGTTGAAATTAAAATGAAAATTTGATCAAATTAAATTTAATGGTTCTTATAATGAAAAAAAGAGACAAAAACTCGTATAAATACTAAAGAATAAATAACAATTAGCCTTCTTTATTGATTTGTATTCAGTATCGAATGGAAAAAATTACAGAAGATAATTGGGAAAAGCAATAGGAAAAAATAATAATAAAATTCTTATAAATTTGAGCAAGAATTTTACTCTGTTTTTGGTAATATATCGTTTTATCTATCAATATATGGGCCAATCCAGGAAAAATTGTAAAATTTTTGACCATCTATTTTTTAATTTCGATGAAATTCC
>JAAAKE020127449.1:0-14739 GCA_010014785.2 Anisolabis maritima
GAAAGAAATTGCTACCTCTATATTAAAAAAAAAAAAAAATTGGGAGAAACTCCCCACCATTTTCTCGTATACACATCTATAGGGGAAGTAGTTTTACTAAATATATTATATCTTTCTTTTGGCTACGCTGTAATATTCACATTAGACATTAATAAAAATGTGCATTGCTTTAGAATCACGACGGGAACGTGACATTTATTACGGTTTTTAGAAAAAGTTTGAGGATAAACTCCGACTTCCGGTTGCCGACCAAATTTGAACCTTGATTTCCGATTTTGGTTTAATATATTTATACAACAATTGACTAAAATCAGATTTGAGTTATCACGATTTTTAGATCATTTAGACGATTACAATATTTATGATATAAATTTTGTCTTTATCAGCACTCCCCCCCCCCTCTGAAAAATATTCTCGCTACGGTCCTGCTGTGGATGGTTAACTTCAACGTAGAAGTAGGGTATAATACAAATGAATATTCTTATTTCTTGCTCTTCAATTTCAACATTATTATATATATAATATTATTATTATATAGTGCAACCGCTCTCGGTCTTCTAGAAAGAAGGGGAAATCGGCGATGCCTTCCCCTCTCTTAGAAGTAAAAATACTATGAACTAGCAACCTTATGTTATGCCTGAGACTTTTTCGACTATTTAGACTCCGTCCATGTTTAAATGAATTTTATCGACTGATAGGTTTTGTTTGAAATGGTTGGCGATTTCTTATATTGTGATAATGGGAGGGTGGGAGACATGGATCATATCTTCTTGGGCTGCCCTAAGACCAAAAAGTCGATTGATAATTAAAATTAATTAAATTAATTAAAATTTAATTAAAAATGCAATTTTCTACAACGATGTCAATTCTTCTACAATATTTTAATCGACATCCTTATCAAGAGACAATTAGAAAAATAATTATAAAATTTTTAATTTCATCCTGCCTGTTTTTATACTAAAATATGTATGGATGTGTAAATTCGTGCTACCTTCATTAGTATATATTTTATTATATTAGGTATTGTAAATATATCTAAATCCTGTGCCTGGCCAAAAGGTCGTGGCCGAGTAGGGATGAAAAAAAATTAATAACTGAACATGCCTGGCCCGTTCTGGAGCAATTAATCGAAAACCCCATTAGCGAGGAAGTCATTAATTTGAGTTGCCTACCAAAAACGAAAAAATTTCTGCAACTCATGGTGTCAATTATTATTAATAAAAGTGTTGATTTCAAAATAAATAAATAAATATTCCCAATGTGCATTGGATCATATATAAAAATATAATTAAATATAAATATATAAAATATTTTTCAGAAGCGGAAATTAATTAAAAGGAAAAAATTCAATTTTTTTTTTAATATAAAATATGTTATGGAGGGGGAGTTTCAGTGACACTATTTTTAACTAAATAATTTAATTAAGATATTTTGGAATTCTATTTTTACTCAAATATAAAAAAAATGTCATCAATTTGATTTATGAAATCATAATAAGATTTAATTCGGGACCAAAGCCCCAGGGACGGTGAGAATGAGAGAGGAGGAAGGGCGGAAACATTTTTTATTTACTCGTATTTTACTTTTTTTTCCCCTAAATTTTCATTATTAATCTAACCGGTCATATAATTCAATTTTTTATAGAATTTACATATTAATTTATTAAATTAAATCCATGAATATATTATTTTTGAAGAAATGTTTTTAGCTTTTTTTTTTTTTTTATTTAATAATCTAAAAAAAAATCAGAAAAAGAATATAAAAAAAAGACTATAAGTCATAAGAGAGAGAGAGAAATTCTAGAAAATTAGAAAAGTTCTTTCGTTAATATAGATATATTTGAATATTCCATTTTATTTTCAGTTTATATAAAGTTTATAACTTTTATGTATAACATTTGTTTATTATTAAATTCTAAATAGCCCAAGTTATTTAGAAAGGCCTCTAAATGGCAAGCAAAGATGCTCGCTCGGAGATAAGCATACAAACAGCATAATTTCTATCGGCCTAAGACGCCTATGCTAATGGTGTTAGGGAGGAAAAAAATTTCAATAACGCCCCGCGCAGCTGTCCAGAAACAATAACAGCGGCATACAAAATTGCTTCTCATCCTTTCTTGATTTATTAACCGTTGAAAAAGAAAAAGGGACATTTGACAGAACGGCTGAATGTGAACATCGAAATAAACAACTCGCATACAGGCAGACGGTGAAACAAAAGGGCTTGCAAGGGTTCGGAGGCTTTTGTTCAAGTAAAACGACCCAAAAAGGTTTTATGACCTTCATTAGCATCATCAATGTTTAATTGAAATTTCACAATTGTTTCGTGGAAAAATTAAATATTCCTAAAAATATCGATAACAATCAAGTTAATTGGGCGGTTTTCGTAAAATGAGGATTCATTTGAGAACTCAATTAATAAATCTTAGCAGCGAGAGGCATTTACTGCCGATGGGTGGGGTAATTAGTCGCAAGACAAGGGGATCAAAAAAAAAAAATGTCAAATACGATAATAGAGATTCAGAAAGAGGAAATTATAAACAAATAAAATCCCCCAGGGAGGATAAATTGTATTATAGAGATTATTTACCTGAGGCTCTCTCTCTTCTCTTTATAATATAATAAAATTTGAATCATTTTTAAAAAGAAAGAAAATTAAGATATTAGACTTTTAGGAAATTAATGATATCTTAATTCGATTGAATCCATAACGATTAGTCGGCTATTTGAAAACCAATAAATCTTTTACTTAACGCCCCAATTTCTTTTTGGCAACCTAACAAGGAGAATCTTCAGATGCCTAACAATGTGAAACATAATCTGATATTAAATGGTTTGAATGAATGGACCTTAGCTTTAGAGAAATTAGGAATTATAGTTGGCCTATCGAGAGGTCGAGTTATGTAAATAGCACCTATTGATATCCACAACACTGATGCCTGAATAAGATAAAGCGTCGGGCTATTTACAATTTAGCTGGTTCCAATTTGAACCCTTCAAACTCGAAAACAATGTTATTTTTTAGACAAAATACCAACAAATAATTAAATAAAATAAACATTTGATTGTATGTTTAGAAGTAAATAACTGTTTCAAGTTAAGTAGTAGAACAAAGCAAATTGTAATCTGTGAAAGCCAAAGTCGAAAGGAGACGTTTCGCTCAAAATTTACCCATCCATCATCATCAGTCACTTATAAACTAAATATGTATTTAATTTCCCCCAAAAATTGTCATAGAGAATCTTGTATGATACACAACAACGCGTGTATACATATACAGTAGTACCTCTTACTACTTTAATTCATTCTGAGACCGAGCTCGTTTTAAGAAACCAGTGAACTGATCGTGGCCAACTAGTGGCGTATGAAAGAAACTCGCTCGTAGTAAGAAATTCCGCTCGTAGTAAAAGCCAATTTTTCGGTCGAGTGCCAGCTCGTAGTATGAAAAACTTGTAAAAAGGTACACTCCTAGTAAAAGATACAACTGTATATTTTTTTATATTAAATACATTACACAACATGAGAGTCTATTTGTCTATCTATATTATCTATTCTTCAAAAAGACTCTCATGGTGACACAAATACTCCTGGGATAATAAAAAAAAAGTACGTGTAAAACATTATTTTAGTAATGAGAGACATTACATTTTAGAAAATATATTTGTTTTATCTTAAGCCCTTGAATGAAAAAATTAAGGCCATCGCGGGAATCGAACCCACTCTCTCCCATTGATTACACCTGTGTGTTTTAACCTCTAATAATTCAAGAGATTATTATTAAAGTTCCTAAATTCTATTTACACTTTTTTTTTTTTTTCTTTTGTTAATTTTTTACGTTTCTCTTAATTTTCTCAGATCATTAAAAAATATTTTCTCCCCCCGTTTTTATTTTATTTTTCTTCCTAAAATTTCGTCAGGATTTGTTTGTTGTCAAGTCGTCCTTTAATCAGCGATTAAATATTAATATATTCCTTAACGCCCCAATTTTTTTTTTTTTTAGATAATTTTTCATAATGATTAGCCGACTAATCGCTTTTGTCAGGTCTTTTTAATTATTGGAAATATTATTAAAATTATTAAAAATAACTATGATAATTTTAAAAAAATACATCTTTGTACTGTAGCTCCATATAAAATCCAAAAGAACTCAGTAGATTTTAGGACAGTCAATAAATTAAAGAATATACTCTAAAATCAATTTAGATGAAAAAAATTTTATTTAATTTATTTTCATAAATTTTAAAACTACTGAAATTCAAAGAATACTCACACAGCCCAATCGCTTTTCCAGTTTTTCGCCTCAAGTAAGAAATCAACGCCAGTCTTTTTCAAATTCCCGGACGGGAGTTAAGAGTATCCTAATTTATTTTTTTTTAATTAAATTAAGGAGACTGTGATCCTCTTTAAAATTTCGTTCTTTAATTATATTATACATAATTAATTAATTATAAGTAAACAAAATTAGATCAAGAACTAAAAAAGTTGTATCATTATAAAGACACACTCAACAATAAAGAGGAGAGGGTAAAGTGAAGGGGTGGGGATGGAAAATGTTTTCTTAATTATTTTTAGGAGGGGGCTTAAAAGTTATTTGCCTAAAGGTCCTAAAGTTATAGTTACTCAGAGGACGTCTCGCCATTTGGCAATAAATTCAGGCAACTAATTTAAAGTTTTATTTCATTTAGTATATTTCATTTATTCATCCGGCCGCCTATGGACAACTTGTGAAGTTTTTTAATCAACAAGGATTTTATTTAACTTACTATCCATAGTAAATTTATTTGGAGAGTACTGGAGGCTATTTCAATATTAAAGTTATTTCTATATTCTATAAAATACATTTTTTTTTTATTTAATTAAATTTATTATGAATTTTTATCCTTTAGATTAATAATAAATAAAGTAGCTATTATATTCTTTATTTTTTTTTTTTTTTTATTCGTTAAAAATTTAAAATGTTTTAATAAATGTGCTCAATCCACTTGAAAGTCTTAACGTATTTTAAAATTGTTTATTTTATCTCTAAAATTAGGAAAATCTCCTTATCTTCATTTTTGAACAGGTTCGTGCAGAACCGTTTTGGTGCCTGAGGCAGGAAATAATTAAAACCCATCTCTTACCCCACTTAGAGCTAAATCGTAAAAAATTTTTTTTATCTAATTAAATTTTATAAATATTTCAAAATATAAATTTTTAGAAATATATAAATGTTCATAAAATTATTTACAAAATTACAATGGATTAATTGTTAATACAAGAATCTAATTAAAAATAATAAAAAATTTTATATTTTAAGTTCTCTCTCCTCTCCAAGGGCGTTAAAATCATAAAAGTATACCCACTATTCAAAAAATTTTAATTACTTTCTCTATACGTCAAATAGGGGAAGTATCGTAATCGTCCAAAAATTAGATCTCGAGATTTTGATTTCTTGACTTTTTGGGCCTCCCTGTGTCCGAAAATTCCATTTTTCGAATTATGTCTGCGTGTATGTTCGTTAATACGGACACGTTAAGGTAGCTCAACGAACTTTTACAGCAAAATGATAGATCTCTATCAACTTTTGGCCTATTTCCGATAAGGGCAAGTAATACTTAAACGTCTTTTTAGAAATCGTCTATATATCTATATACAAGAAAGACGAGGGGAGGCCTCTTCCGGGTTTTTTGTATTTATTTTTGTATAAATAAACGGACGGATTAACAAGGACCAGAATGGGACTTTACAAATTTATAGTCCTAAGAGAGTTTTGGAATGGATTGGTTGGCAGGGGTCCTCGATGAACCACGATTTTCTCAGCAACCCCTGTACAAAATCATTTGAAATTTTGTGTTAATAATTAAGACGTTTGTTTCTAGCTCTGGATAAAATTTCCTAACAATCCGTTCACTGAAAGGGGACAACTTAAAATTTCAACTAAAAATATTTGTTCTATCAACTCTTAAGACGTCTTCTTCCCTTTGACAAAAACAAATTTGTAATTGTTTTGTTTTATGTAGAATATTAAATTTATACAGATTATATATATATATATATAGAAGAAAGTTGGTTATATATTATTTATAAATAATTCAGGCACTGATATTGTGCCTGATGAAAAGGGCTGTCTAATTCTTTTGATAAAATCACATACAAATGTCTTTGAAGAATATAATAATCCTCACAATAACTCCCACAATAAAATAGAGGTCATCAGAGGTCACAGAATATAACAAAGTAAATAAATAAAATGTTTTAAAATATATTTCTTTTTTTATATTCCCCCAATGGAATTTTGTATTTTATTTCTGGCAAGAGAACAATATCGAGAGAAGTCTTCAAATTTCTTCTCTCTTTAGAGAATATTTTAATCTGTAAAAATTTTTATAAAATCGATAAGCCGAGCAGATTAAAGTAATATTCTGACGAATCTGTATTTAGTTTCAAATTGGCTAGCAGTACAAATTATTCATTTGCTTCCTAGGGCAGGAATCAGGAACTCATCCCATTAAAATGATAAGAAAATTTATTACTCTCCGGGATATTTGTCCATATAATTCAGGGCGGTACTCGGGCATGCTACTTTTCCTATTTATTAATAATATCCATTAATAATAAATACTCATGGACTCATCTGGCGACCACGAGCCGCCCGAGCTAAAGTTGGTTCTTCTACTTCATATATCCCCGTTTTCCCTTTGATTTAGCTGTTTGTGCTCGAGCAAGTGGATTTTTCGATTATTTGCTCCAGAGCTCCTCTACAGCGAGACACGAAATATTATCCGTTCCAAAAGAGCCATTAATCGAAAAATATAATATATTAGTGAGTTGGTCTTTTGCGTTACCTATCTTCCAGCAACCAAACACCAAATTTCTACAATCCATGGTATATACGACGCATTAAACAGAAAATCAGTACAACTCTTTCTCTTTCCTAAAAAAGTTTAAATAAATTAATTGAAATGTTTTGTTGATGTTTAAACAAATAGAACTTTGCGTTTGGCAATAAGGTCTGTAAAATTACTTTTGGCACTCGAAGTATCTCTTTTTCTCTAGCCTTCAAACTTTTATTTCCAGCTAGTTATTCTTTCTTTATTTCCACTCAGCTCTTTTCCATTAACCTATAAAGGAAGATGTCTTGCCTAGTGCCGACATGTAGCCTGCTCCTCCTTCTAAGAGGAATCCATTTGCACTTGGATATTTCCTAAAAAGACATTTTGATTTACCCTATTAAAATGCCATTTTCATTTTATGTATATAGAAATATCAAAAAAAAAAAGTCAAAAGAGAAATGAGTTTACATTTGTATTGACTGAAAAATCTTTTATTAGAATATCTGAAAAAATATTAAACAATTACTAAGTCGGAACAATAGTGTCTGGTCAGAACACATTTTCCATTTGAAGGGTTTTAAAATACGATTAAAATATAGAATTAAAAAATTTTATTACAAATATACAATAAACTTGTGGAAAATAATTACACTACATATTCATAATATAATAGTATAAAAAATTCCCAGCTTATTGGACTTAGCCATTTTGGTATTGTTTTTTTTTTTCCATTAGAATATCTGGGGATAAGTTCGTTTTTGCTTGCTGAAAAGCCAACAAACCAATTAGCTAACTCACTAATGAATTTTTTAAGGAACTCTCTAGCGATTAGTGAATTGGTCATTTGGGTTGTCTACCTTTCAGCAAATAAAAACAAATGAACTTATACATCCCCTGAAATTTCAATGGAAAAAAAAACAATACTAAAATGGTTATGTCCAATAAGCTGGAAATTTTTCATACTGACAAGTACTAGTTAAATACCTGTCGTCTCTTTTTCACATCTACCTTAATTTCTCATGTAAACATTTAACGCCATTCGTTTTCAATTAATCAAACTAATTAATGTATGCAAGATGTTTATGGTAAATAAATGTAAAAAAAAATTAACATTTAAAAATTTTACTATTAAAATTTTGCTAATATTTCCAGTTTAAATTTCAATTAAAGTACATCGATTGTTGTCATAAATTGATTTAATGTTCATAAAATTCATATATTTTAAATTTCGTTCGTCTCTTTGAAAAATCTTGACAATTATTTATTAATTAATTTATCGATTTATTATTATTTTTTAACTATCCTATTTATTTATTATTATCTTATTTATTCATTCATCTATTTATTACACTATTTATTTATTCTTTTTTTTGGAATATTTTTTATGGTTTTGGTGTGTAACTTTTTAGTGATAATATCTGTGATAAATTATATATCTCTTTCTTGTTATCTTGTGATCAACTTTTGTTTTCACTGAAACGTCAAGTTTTTGAAACGTCTTTAACATCTCTTTAAAAATTTTAATGGAACTCCGCAGGAAATTTTTGCAAAAAAAAAAAGCGCATTTCTCTCTCTCTGATAGAAAATGCTCTAAAAATTGCTCCTTTCAGTTCTCAATCTACACTAACAACTTTTCGAACTAACATCTGCTTCATTTTGAAAGTGTGTATTGGAGAGGTCGTGTTGCATAGACCGTACCAGATGCTTATCAGCTGGTGGGGCATAACTTCCCATTCTAAGTCGTGTTTCATCTATTTAATGTATTTTACATTGTTCTCTCGCAAGGCGGAGGGGATTATTGCCTCTTTCAAGTTCTAATCAATAAAATATCTTGCATGTTCTATGAAGTCTAACTTCTAAAAGTATGAGTGGGTTAATGGGTGTTGGTTTTTTTCAGAATTAAAAGAGAACGGAAACGTTATATATTTTTTTTATCTTAACGTTATCGTGGAGAGAAATGATACGGCACACACTTTCCCTCTTCTTTTTTTTTTTTCCCCCTGTATCTTTCCCATCGCATGAAATCGATTGCAAATGGTGGCTTGAGTCACTCCAAGTTGTGTGTAGCGAAAGTCTCTACCGAGTTTTCATCCAAAAAGTGTTTGCAATTTCTCGTTTTCCATCGTTTGAGGCTGTCCTGAGTGCGATTTGTCGTTTACGTCGAAATTACCTCTTTTAAATCTTTTAAACCAATCTTGGCACGTTCTTTCGGACACAATATTGCCACCATAAGTCTCACAAATTATTCTACTTTTCCAAGTTGCGGTTTTTACCAACAACAAATTAAACACAAGACGGAGGAGATATTTCTATCTATATTAATTTAGATGTTAATATATCTTTAGAAACTTTTAGTTTTCGCTGTATACATCGTTCAAATGGAATACGAGGTCAGCTCGTATTCCCTTGGCCCTATGTGGCCAATCAATCTACCACACATACTTCAAGTTTTGTTTCATTTAAGTTATTAAATGAAGATGAGCCCAAATCGAAACGAGAGATCCACAACTCAAGACTGACACCTTAATCTCAACGGACCTTCTCTTCATTAATCGAATGTTTTAATAGAATCCCGAAACTCGGCTTTAGATTTATCTATAAAATATTTGAGGAGGCGATTAGATATGGGGATAAACTAGTTAAGCTGTTAGTTGAAGGCAACTCGAGTTCAAATCCACTTCGCCTCAAAAATTTCTCAAATTTTATAAGTGACGCCTCCTCCTGGGGAGGGAAACTACCCCATGTCTCTCTAGGGCCACAGCATGTCAACTCCTGATACAAATCATTGAAGAGAAGAGAGAGATAAAATATTTACTTTATTTTTTTTTTATATTTACAGTTCGTTACAATGCGGTAAAATGATTTTTCTCTAAGAATAAATGAATTTATTTTTTTTTCTCTATTTTTGTTTTGGTACGTAATTAACGTATTTATAACAGGTTTTAATTAAAGAAAAAATTATGTGAGAATTAATTATATTTTCTCCATTAATTTATGTATATTCAATTAATGCGGTTTTGATTAATGCAGGACTAATTAACCGCATTAATCGAGCGGTAACTGTATTTTATTTCTTTATGATATTGACACAATTTTCCTTCCGTAAAAAGAGAGAGTAGGTTTCTTTTTTCGATTTTCTCATAGTTTTTCCCACGATTTTTTTTTTTTAATTTTGTATTCGATTAAAGAACCCTTATCCCTTGGTGCAGAGGTAGAGATCTCGCTTCATGTATCTAAGGTCGGTGGTTCGCTTTTCGTTCTAAGCGACAAAAATATTAGAGATATGTGAAAAAGGAGGAAGTCAGCCAGTAGGTTAGCCTCTATTGAAATAAAACTCCCAAAATAATGAAACGTTTCGGCTTTGATTAGATAGAGCCATCATCAGTCATTAGAGCTGAAATGAGCAATACAATTAAAAATACAACAACTTTATAAAATAAATTTAAAATAATAATGCAGATTCAATGTATAAAACATTAAAATCGAGTTATATATTACAATACAAAATTAAATATGCTCATCAGCATTAATTTATCTATATCCTGAAAAGGACGAGCTGGCCACATCATTTCAAATATTTACTTCAGCTAATAACCTATTCTTTTTTTTTCAGATTCGTGAATCTTCAGCTGAGTGATCCGGCGACATCCATCACGGTTGGTGAGTTTTTTTAAAATTATATATATTTTCTTAACATACATTAAATAATCTCATTAAAGAACATATTCCTACCTAGTGAATTTTAGAAACAAATTATAACCAGCACATAACAAATAAATAAATAAAATTTAAATAGTTTTCGAGACCTATTCATTCGAATTAGAATGAACCAATAAAAATTCTTTATTCTAAAATACCCCATATAAAGATATTATTTTTTAGACAGAATTCGTGATATATTAATACGCGTATAACATATATATATATATATTCAGTGGCATACTAATCCCCTCTCTTAGGCCCATAGAGACGTGATTTGTATTTTAAAAGAAAAATCAATTAATATTTAGAGAAACTTGCCGATTAATTTTTTTAGTTTTTTATGAGTGGTGCCTATCTAATTTTTTTTTTTGTATATATATATATATATATATATATTTATAAATTTATTTTTGGCTATCTAACAAACTTTGTAACGGAATTTTTAATTGCAAATAGTGTGAGGAGAGAATAGAATGAGTTTGGAAAGCGTTAAAACTTATTCGATCTTTAATTTATTTTTTTATTTAAAAACTTTTTCTTTTTTCTCAGGAAAGGCAGGAGGTGCACCCAGGAGAAATTAAATAATACAAATTATTTAATTTTTTTAATTGTCAACGTTTCTGATACTAATCGTACTCTTTTCAGGACAATTAAATGTTAATACTGATTGTTGTTATTTTACTAATAATGTACACAATTATAGTGTAATTATATTTAATACAAAGCATTAATATTAACATTTAATTGTTCTGAGGAAGGGCGTGATTAGTGCCAGAAACGTCGGCAATTAAAAAAATAAATAATTTGTATTAATTCCTCCTGGCTGCGCCTTCTACTTTTCCTGAGATTGAATCAAATTTCATACGCTTTTTTCTTTTTATTATATTACAACAACCCCCGGTTAACGCGACTTTGTTTGGCCGTGTTAGTCGGGGTTTTCTGTTTTTAGGTTTGGCGGTTTTTTTTTTAAACACATTTTGATTTTGACCCATTGATGACCCATGACTGTAAATACAATTTTTGGAATTTGTTGATTTCTCCTTCAATAATCGGCCAAGATAACATTCTAAAAAAGATCAATATAAGAGAGAGAAAAAAAAAAAATTATAGTAATTCGCTAAATTAGGTTACGGTCAAGAAATCGTTAGATTTATCATTAATGGCCTTTTAATTAAGATTGCCATACGAGTTAAGACAAATTAAAAATAAATTGGAGCAATTGCAAATGGAATTCTAAAATAATTTTAATATAAGAAGATTGAATAATGAAAAAAATTAAAATTATATTAAAAAATCATCAGCATATAAAATTTAATTAAATGATGTGATGCAATTTTTTAATTATTATTTCGACAAATTAATAAAAAAAAAATTCTATTCTTTACTTTAAAAATAATATTCATGACCCACCTTATACTTTTCTAAACGCCTATGTAAATTTTATTCACAGAGTTTGAAATTGTTTTTATATAATTAATAAATATTTTGTCTAACAAAAATATTTATTTATTGATTATATCTTGGTAAAGCCTGACTCATAGTTTCCCTAACACATTAATGTCATTAAAAAAGTTTCATTTTATATTAATGTAATAAAAAGTTATAATAATATAATAAAAAGTAGGCAAAAGACAACCAAACAGAAAGGAAACTATAATAAAACAGGTGGTCCATCAAACAATAACATATTTCTATTAAATTTTTACCTTTTTAAATTAAAACTTTTGGATTTATTTTTGTCCATGTTTCGAGAGCCATTATCTTTCTTCTTCAGAGAAGTCAATTAACCGAATATTCATCGTATTTTCCAAATAATTAATGTCATATATAAATGTAATGTAATTATTTGCCTGCTTTCCCTCTAGTGCTTTGATTCATGGAGTGATAGATGTGCATGTGCATTCGTGTGTGTGTGTGTGTGTGTGTGTGTGTGTGTGTGTGAGCACTATAGCGCGAAAATGCTTTAACCAATCGATAGCAATTTTTAAACTTTATCTCCTAATGGCAATAGAAAGAAGGTCGTCTATTTTAGTCAAAATCAGTCACTTATTTTGAACTTGATAGGTATAACAATTTTATTTAAGAAAATTTCATTTTTAAAGCCTATTTATGCTTCATATCCACCCTGTATCAGATTCTGGAAAATAGCAGAATATTTGGTATTAAAAATTTAACAAATTCTGAGTCTTTTCTTTGTCTTTTTCTGACATTCATTTTTCTTCAATCATCATGAATGTATTAATAAAAAAATAATGAAAAACTTGCTATCTCTGTTAATACTCATTCCTTCTAGTTTTTGAGTTTAATTGGACTTACTTTTTTTTATATTTTATTAAGCTTAATAATTGTTTAAATTTAATCTAATTGAAACCATAGGTCATTAATATGAATTTTTAAATTTTAATAGAATGCGAACACTGCCCACATCTTTTCTTTATTATTACTTGTTCTCTTATTCTATTAGAATAATAATTAAGAAAACGCCAACCCTCGAATCTGAAGGAGAGAAGTGTTCCTTTCTTCTCCTTTCCTTCTTTCTCCTGCTCCGCACACAAGCGCAGAGTTCACTGGTAGGAGACACATACATTTTCCTATGAGCTCACTTCATTTCAAGAGGTCCTGGCTTATTTCTACACAATGTTTACACCCCACTCCTCCAATGATTGTTTTTCTTTCTTAATTGTTAAATGAAATTATAATAAAAATATTTGATTAGGACTTATAAATAAAACTTCAAATTATTATTTTTTAAATTTATTTATTAAAATATTTTTTAGTCGTTATTAATATATACTGTTTTGACTTCTCCATAAATTTGAATTTATTCGCCTCTGATATATAAAATTCCACCCCATTAAAATTTCTTTTAAAGTAATAATAAATTATTTAGAAATTAATAAATTATTATTATTATTATTGATTAGATTATATATTCATTGACAAGAAAATAGTTGAATCAAGTATTTGGAAAAAAATTGCCATATTAGAGATATGTGAAAAGGGAGGAAGTCAGCCAGTAGGGTAGCCTCTATCGAAATAAAACTCTCAAAATATGAAAAGATTTAGTTAATAAGATTCCGGCTTTTTATATTTATATTTGTATTATGAGTCAGCGATCTCATTAAGATCGTTGATTCCCAATATTTATTTTATTTGCTTGTAATAAATAAATAATTTTTATTTATTCCGAAGACTTCGCTATATCAGTGCTAAATAGCTAATTTTAACGATGTACACTTTATATATGTTATATATATATATTTTTGATATATTGAAATATACAACAACTCTATCTGCAGATTCATTGTCTTATACATTGAATCTGCATATATTGTAAGTTATTATTTTAAATTTATTTTGTAAAGTTGTTGTTTTTTAAATTTACTACTCATTTCATAATTATCATTTATAATTAAAACCGAAACGTTTAAAATTTTGGGAGTTTTATTTCGATAGAGGCTACCCTACTGGCTGACTTTCTTCCTTTTCACATATCTCTGGTCTGTGTACAGCCACTCATCTCATCGTGAAAATTTTTATATTAGTCTTTTTCTAATATTAGTAAATTAAATATTAAAGTAGTATCATACTCTTATGACAATTGATTGATAATTTTACTTCTTCAATAAACAATCAACCTTACATAAACAACCCAAGAATTATTGATAATAATAAAAATAAAAAATTTGAAACACTTTTTTTACTCAATCGATACTATAGAGAAGGTAACCAAAAATAAGAGGAATAAAAAAAAACTTGTTCAAAATGCCGGATCTTGTTATTAAAAAGAATCTTGGACAAAAGGCCTTCGAAAGGTTCTTTAAAATTTATTTAATAAATTTCGGGGAAACTTTATTTTAATATATTGACAAGAGCCTGCCTGATTCATTTATTGAAAAAATTCAAGTTTTTTTTTTTTTTTTTTGTATAATCTTTTGACTTTAAAAAAGAATTATAATAGTACTAAAATATATAATTATAAATTTCTACCAGTTGGAATAAACAGAGAAAAGATCTCTTTGAATTTATACAATCTAATAAACATTGTGACTTATATTGAATAATTTGGGGTCTTTTCTTAGGTTGTCTTCACTCAAAGTGTTTGAGAAGTTTCCTCATTATTTATTCAGAGGGGATACAATAAGTCAACAAATAATCTATTAAGTTTTATTCTAAAAGCATTAGAAATATGAATATTCGAATTTGTATAATTCGTATTCTACTAA
>JAAAKE020127460.1:0-34295 GCA_010014785.2 Anisolabis maritima
CTATCATTATAGAAAAATCAAAACCATTTAATAGGAAATATATTAGATGGCTGGGTAGAATGTAACTCCTGCTTTTGTAATTTCTTCTAAATCAAATATATTTAAATCTTAAAAATTGTTTATTATATATTTCATTGTTCTTTATTAAATCTAATTAATAATTTTTTATACTTATAATTAAAAAATATAATTTAATTTGAATTATTTTCATTTTGGATTTTTATTTTGTTAAGTTTGAATGACATTTGAAATTTGAATTTTGTTAAAAACCGTTGATTTAACAGCTTATTATTTTCGATATTTTTTTCACTTATTTTTATTTATTTTGAAATATTCCATAACTTAAAATTTTATTTATTATATATATTTTTATAGACATTATTATTATTATGTCTGATGATGAAGAGAGTTTATCAGATTTATATCCTCGGACGTTACCTGAAATCACAAATATTACAAAGGTAACAAATTTTTTTTATGTTAATTAATTTAAAAAACAATCTTTCATTTATAAATATATTCCATTTATTTATTTAAATACTATTAATTCAAAAATATTATTTTTATTTACTTTTTATAAATTAGGGTAGTTAAAGTTTTTTTTTCTTTTATTCTATAATAATATATATAAATATAATATCAATACATATACATTTAACTGTATTTACAGGTTCTTAACATGTCTATTTATTTATTAATTTATTATTTATTAATATCTCATAAATGCTTCTAAATTTATTTGACTTAAACGAAACTGAAACATCACTAGCCTTTAACAAATAAGAAAATTCATTTCTTCTTTTTTAATTCATCCCCATTTTTTCTTTATTTACCTTTCATTAATGTCATCTCTTGGTATTCCTCCCCCAGAAATTACATCTAAAATGAGGTATTTCAAAAATTTTAGATATCTGGAAGGCATTGATATCATAAAACTTATTATTTACATCTCTTTTTTTCACTACTATTCAATGTTTTTTTATAATGTTAGCTCTTATATAATAATAAAATAAAAATTTTTTTTTAGGAAAACATTGAACCTGTCGTACCTGAAGTCTCCTTATTAGCCACAAATGGTTATTTTTTTGAAGAAAGGCCCAAATCACCAGAATTTATAAATCATCCTCCAAAACCAAAACAACCTAAAGATTTTTCATCATATAATGAATGGAAAAAGAATTTTTATTCTAATCGACAAAAGTTACAATCTGTTTACTCTTCTCACGAATCAACAACATCATCATTAAATAGTCCGAAACAGGGAATATTAAAAAAGAGCCAAATAAGTACCAATCATATACAAACAGAACAAATTCGACAAAAAAATGCTAATCCTTCACAATCAGACTTTAGACATATAAATCCCGAATACATTAGAAATCCGCCACAATCTTTTAAAGAAAATTTTGCTCCAGAACCAGAGAGAAAAGAGGACAGTATTGTATCATTACCAAATACCTATTATCAACCTTATAGTCCTTATCTAGGAATGTCTACTCACCCTCCACCGCCTCCTTTCTTCTTAGATCCTCATCATCATCATTATAATCCATACCCCTACCATCCTCATCCCCCATATCCTCCATATCATTCAAGAAATACCAAATATTTTCCTGAAAATTCGACAAAACCCATTTCTCCTCCAAAATCTATTCAACAAAATCCATCTGAAAATTCATTACAAATTCAAGATCTTTATAATCTAATCAAAAAACAAAATGAAAAATTACAAAAATTAGAAAAACAAGTGGAATTATTAATAATTAAACAGTCGGAACAGGATGAAGAACGTCGTAAAGAACGAGAATTCATAGAGAAGAAAGAAAGAGAATGGAAAGAAGAAATAGAACGGAGGAAAGAAGAAATGGAAAGATGGAGAAGAAGAATGATAGAAGAAGAAAATTTTAAAAGAGAACAATGGATTAGAGAACAAGAAGAAAAACAAAAGAAAGCTATTTTAGATTATAATAATAAACATAACTCCCCAAGTCTCTTGAATCGTAATTTAAGTGATTCGGGAGGGAATAGAAAATTTATAGAAGATAAACCAGATTCTGATATAGAAACAATTGATCTTACAAATCCCGCACGAAAAGGAAGGAAAAAAATTTCAATTGGTGTAATGACTTCGTTTGTAGAAGTCTCAGATTCAGAACCACCCAAGGAAGTGTCTCTCACCTTACATGGCCTTGAATTAAATACAGTTCCTGAACCTCCTGTTAGCCCAGAGCCACCAGTTCGGTTAAATTTGAAAGATTATCCTGGGTCGGAAGAGAGTGAAGAGGAAACAGCAAATTATTGTGAACCCAAAATCGGATGGACTTTTTACAATAATGTTGTTGTAAGTAAACAACAGATTTCCTTCAAATTATGGTAAAAAACTGATTACTACAGTTTGGAACTAAAGATAGCATATCTATAGCCAAATCGCCTTTCATTTTCGTAATAAATATTATATATATAATATGGTCGAAAATTCCCCTTTTTTTTTTTTTATTGACCTAATTGTTTTGAGAAAAAATTTTCTTTACCCTTAACTTCAAAGTAGTATGTTACGTACGGGCCGGTTTTAAGATAAGGGGATGGGTCTTCTCATCTAATCTTTCAGGATGTGTAAATAAAAGATCATTTGGTAACTTAAGTTCGGCATTTATTTCCAATAAATAATTTCTTTAATTTGACAACATATCTAAAAAAAAAGTTTAATATTCTTTAATTTGATATTTTAGGGGGAAGTTAATAAATTATTAAAAAGTGCTCCGCCTCCAACAACGTCTGTTCCTGCTTCAAAAACGGCCTTCAATCCTCCATCTACAGTCCCTCTACAAAATTCAGCATCAACAAAAAGAGTAACTTTTGAAGGACCTTCAGACACTTCCCTAAAAATGAATGCACTAGCTTTAAAATATCTTAATGAAAATCAATTAAGGGAGTTTGCTCTTCTTCTTGCAGGTGAGATAACTTTAATTATAAAAATTTATAAAGTGCAAAATTTCTACCAAAAAACTTGCAATTACAATCACTTAATTTTCCATTGATTTTTCTAGTTTTCTTTTAGAGTTCATAAAAGCTTACTCATGCAATAGGGGAAGAATAGATGGTTGGGTAAAACTTCCCGTTTCAAAAATTTTTTTGGAAAAGCTCTGGCAAAAACAGTGATTTTTTACTTAAGGGTCCTATTAAAAAACTTATATTAACATGTTTGTTTCAACAAGTACATTAACTAATCACGAAATGTAAGACCCATGGGCAACATTTATGTACTAGGAAGAAACCTAGAGGAGCTCAAAATTTTGAGAACAATCAAAGACAAAAAATGTTTACTAACAACAATTTTATTAAATTTTGTTACACATAATATTTCAACTCACTCCTAAACTAAATATATATTAAAAACAATTTTTATTAAATATATTATAGCTAAAGACTGGATTATTTGCAATAAAAATGTTATGTTAAAAAAAGCAGGAACTTAACCAGGGGAGGGGACCCTACTCGAAAAGGTTTTCTTTATTTTCATATGATTCTATACGACGAAATTTAGCTGGCTTCCACTTCCAAATTAGCAAACTTTTACTGAAAGCCCTTACCAAGAAAAATTTTTTCAGGTTACGTATCTGTGATTTGGTCAAATATGCAAAATAAAATGACTAAAAAGCTGATGAATGTAGCCATAAAAATTTTGTTGTGAGACTTGGGGAAAAAAAAAAAACATTTTTATACAAATTTTATATATATATATATATATATCCAATCTTTAATTATAATTCTCTTCCAAAAATAATATTCTTTTAATGATAATTTACCAAGACCTAAAGGCATACAATTTCCCCTTTAAGCTACACAATCATGTTTTAAAACTTGATTGTGCATTTTTGTGTATTGAATTTTGAATGTATGCAAACAACAATTTTTTACAATATAAAAAATAGTAATAACTATATATTTACAGATTTTTATCCCTGTAACTAAATAAATTTAAAAAAATAATTAACAAATTATAAAAAATATATTACTCACATTTATATAGATAGAATATATATATAGAAATACAGCCCTAAAAATTTTATTTAGATATTTTTATTAAAGCCACATACATGTCAAAATTGTAATTGTAGAATAGTAATTTTATCATTTCTCAAATATAATTTTTTAAATCACATTGCAGAAGATAAAAAAGGTTCTGATCCATTGAATTCAGCTGGAGTGAATCTATCACAGGCCACTATGCGATATATGGAGCGATATCATTTACTACCTCCAAAAGAAAATCCTTTAAATGACAGCAAGCGACGACTCCTTGATTTAAATACTCTAAAACAACAGCCCAAATTATTGTAAATTTAAAATTGTTATTATTAATTAAAACAGGTTTTTTTTTATAAATAAAAGTTTTATCTTAAAAGAGGTCTTTTTAATATAAATAAATAAAATATTATATTACCTATATATAATTATAATAAATTGCATATATTTATATACAAATTAAATTTACATATTTAATAAATAAGAATTTTATTCTATATCATTACTAGATAAAAGGATCGTGATTCTAGATGGAAAAACTTTCTCCGCATCCGCAGGTGCCCTTTATGTTTGGATTATTAAAAACAAATTCTGACGAGAGAGATGTCTCCACAAAATCCATTTCGGTTCCAAGAAGTGTTAATTGTGCTTTCTTATCGATTATTACTCGAACTCCTAGAAAAAATATTTTTGTAATTTATTCTCTTAATTTAGGAGTATATGGTTTTATAAAATTAGAGTGTGAGATGGTATATGAGTGATATTTAAAATCTATAATACTTAATATATAAGAGGCTATGAAAACGAGTAAGATGAATATTTGAATTTGGTGTCAAAAGGTTTTTACGTATTCTGCATTTTTGAACGATAACTCTAAAATTAGGTTACATATTAAAAGGAGTTGAATTGTATTTAAGCGCTGATTGAATCATCTCTAACAGTGTGGTTTCCTATCTTTTTGGCAACAAGTACCGATAAATTTTAGGGATGAAGAATGCGTACTGGCCATTTTTAAATTTTGTGGAAAAAATAAAGAGTAATATATTTATTTTTTATTATTTTATTCATTCACTTGTCGCGTAACGTTAGCTTGATGTTTGAGTACAGGTATCGGAATACGTTCCACGTTGTGAACCACTAATCTATAATATTAAATATTCTCTTATTTTGTAAAACAGAAAAATACAAGCTAATTAATTAATTTTTTAACTTAGGACCAAAAATAAAATTAAAAAAGCATACCATCTTGAAAGACTTCTTCATCTAATTTATGTTTTTCTTTGGCATATTCTAATGTATAACTTAATCCGTTACATCCTCTTTGTTTAACTCCCACCTTTAATCCAATCTGAAAAAAAAAAAAATTTGAATTTTTTTTAAATACATAATAATTTAAAAAATATGAAAGGCCATATATTAGAATCATATATATACAGTAAAAAATTGTTTGGAGGTTTTGTATTACACATCGATCATAAGATACTCAAAGCACTACTCCTACTCAAATTAAGTTGATCCAAATTTGATTCTCGGCGATAAATTTATTTTTTTATTTATGTGATTCTAATTATTTTTCTCAATCTAATAATATATATAATTCACTACTTTAGAAAATGCAAATTCATTAGGTGGATTAAAAAAATAAATTATATAATGTAAAGATGGTATTTGTTCTTGAGTGCCAATAATAATTATATAACTGGTTGGAAAGGCTAGATCCGTCATAATCAACTTGCGGCCCAATGCTTGCCGAAAAAAGGTTGAGTATGACTGGACGAGGAGATTGGCAATGTAGAGAAAAATAACAAAATTGTAATTTTAATGAGTATATATACATTCGATTATAAATTATAAAATTATAAATTTTAGAATATTAAACTCATAAAATTACTATTTTGTAATTTTTCACAACACTACTAAATATAATATTATACATAAAAATTTAAAGAAGACTGAAATAAATAAATAAAATGTATCTATTTATAAATTTATAAAAATATATTTTGTAATCAAATGTATATATAAGAAAATTAATATAATATATATAATGAAATATTTTTAAATTTAAATTAAATTTTAAGCAGAAAAAATGTAAAACTAGTGAAATAATATTTCACTCACATAATAAAAAACATTTTAAATTTTAATAAATATATTATAAGAACAAACCTTTATCTTTAGTGTCTTTTTTTATTGAGGATAGAGTACCTTAATTTAATTAAGGAGAAGAATTTTATTAATGTGCTGAAATTTCTATCATATTAGCTGAATAAATTAAAATGAATAAATAAATTCCATTACATCGATTTTAGAAATAGAAAAAAATAGCAAAGTTAAATTTTTTTTTTTAAATAAAAATCACCCAGCCGCGCCAATATAGGTAGGGCGTGGGCTTATGATTAGGTCAAAATTTCAACTTATATATTTTAACAGATTTTTACGTTTCTCAATCCGATGAATCAAAAAAATTGTTTTGATGTTGGGCCTGTATAACTTATTATCCTACTTTTTCTTAAAATCCTCAGAAAAATCGATACTTTAGTGTTTAATATGGTCGTCTAGTTGCTTTTGTAAAAACTAATTATTTTTAAGGAACCCTTAAATTTAATAATCTTTGGATGTATTTAAAAGTTTAAACAAAAAATATAATTGTAATTTTATACGAAGATAGATATAAATATTGGATTTTAACTGATATTGAGATATATGTGATTGTTTTTTCAAACGCTGAAAGGACAGGAAAGCTGCTAGAAGAAATTAAATAAATAGTTTTTAAAATCCCTATCAGTGGTATTCACAAACGCTTAATTTTAACATCAAAATTATACATTGTATAGCAGTTTCTAGCATTTTATAAATATGATCGGTTGTGAGGAAGGACGCGGGCCTGAAATGTCAACAATTAAATTAAACAGAAAAATCTTTTTTTTTATTTAATTTCTCCTGGCTGCTTTCCTGTCCTTCCAAATTTTGGATTTTAACATTTAAGGAGTGAAATATATGATCGGTCATAATTTTTACTGAATTCATTAATATGCAACATGTTGAATTTATTGTTAAAACCCACACTTAATCCAGCATCACGTCCTAGTTTATTATTAAGTTTTTTTAAATAAATTTCGCAAGCTATTTTTTACTTTAATGTTTTTTAATAATGAAGTAATGTGAAAATAATTATTGTTAGGAATGTACCATAAATAAACAATTATTTATAGGATAAATTATTTATCACTATCTTAATTATGATCAATTTTTGAATTTGGAGCCTTTTTTTAAATGGATTCGAAATTAGTATAATTCAAGTAATAATTTTATAATACATTCTTGACTTTTTATTAATAAATAATTTATTTACTCACCATTTCAGGTTTACCTTCTAAGAGATATTTAATCCTATTGACAGCTGCTTGTGTCTGAAAAATCAAGTTAAGGTTAGTATATATAAAGTAATTTATTTATTATTTATTTAAATAATAATAATTGAAAAATTTATTTACCAAAACAAGAGCTGCCCTTGAAGGTATAAGTCGTCGCCCTTTGACGGCCTTTACAGTTGCAGATGCCACAATTTTCGCTGCCATTTATAATCGAAAAAGATGTTATATAATTAAAAAAAGGACAAAATACATTTTATTAATTTTTACCCATCCCGTCGGAATTTGGTTTGTTTTTTATTTGTGATTGTTAAACACTGGGGTAGGGAGGGGGTATCTAATTTGTAATGTCTTCGTGATTTCGTAGGTTGGTGTTGGAGTGATCTTGTCTTGCCGATCGCCGCCGCCATCACGAAATTAGCCGAGTGGAACCGGAGGTAGCCGATCACACACCGACGGCCCGTTTGGCCGCTGCAAGTGACGTATTAGTGTAGCGCTGTGCGCTGCCGTCTGCCTCCCAGCATTCCTACTAGTCTTATGTCCGCCATAAGTGCTGTGGCTGTTACACGGCCAGCGCTCTTGCGATTCCGATTAGCACACAGCCCTCATGCAGAACTCTCCTTTGGAGATCAAGGGGAAATTACTTAAGGCACTCGACAGTGAATACAATGTATATATCAAATTATTTTTTATATCTTTAAAAAAATATTTATCAACAATTACTATTCAAAGGGACTGTGAAAGTGGCGTGTCTAGTTTTTCACTAATATTCGTAATCGAAACATATTCAACATATATAAATGCTTCAATTCAATTAGATTCTAATATAATATCAATTTTAAGTTAAAATAATATGCATTATGCATCTATATGTTTCCAAATTATAAAATGCCCCCTAACCCCAAAAACGACAACTTGCGAAATAACCCTTTAAATTTTTACAGGTTGTGGACATGGCAGCAGTTGTTGAAGTTATTTCGATTTTGGAAAAAACACCAATTTCAAGAGAGGCTCTTGAGGTAAGCAATTAACAAACATTTGGTTAACTAAGTATTAAAAAATTTATTTTCAAATTTACATTATAACCTTTTCGAATGAGGATTTGAAGCTTATAATTATTATTTTCAGTTCAATTTTTTAATTTATTTGTATAAAATATAACGTTATGGTGTCCTTCTTCAGATCAATTTTAGTATACTTAACATTCACTTAAATTATATATTCTTTGTATTTGTATTTTATCTGAGCAAGACAATGAGTGGACGAATTGTTCTATTTTGATGGAACGAATTGGTAAGCGGTTTAAAACTAACGATTTCGGTATCCAAAGTTAAAAACGAAAACAACTTGAGTCCAAATCCAGCTTATCTAAAAAATTATCCAACTATTAATTAAAATAAGAAATTGGAAATTCATCCCTTTCCAATAACAGGCATAAAAAGCCCAAAGGCTTTTAATTGATGGAAAAACCTGTGCTTAAACTAAAATTACTTCACCCACATTGTATTTTATACAAATAAATTAACATAGTTATTGTCTATTTAATAATAACCTTTTTTACGATTTATATATGTATATATTTTTAGAATGAACTTTTTTATAGTATTCAATAGTTTAGTGTTGAACTTAAATTAACTTTATTTCATGTAATTTATAACAAATAATCACTTAACCATGCAACTTTTCTATTAGTTTTAAATAATTTTGTTATATTTCTAATAAACACTTTACTATTCTTTTTGTTAATTTATTTTACTTTAAAATTGTAGTTTTCTCTTCAGCACGTGCCTTCTATTAGTTTTAAATAATTTTGTAATATTTCTAATAAACACTTTACTATTCTTTTTGTTAATTTATTTTACTTTAAAATTGTAGTTTTCTCTTCAGCACGTGCCTAAACTAAAGAATCTCTCTGAATTTAGTTGTTTCTTTGAATTTTTTTTTTTAATATTGAGATAAATAACTTAGAAAGGTTTTTATAGAAAAACATGTAGCCAAAAAAGAAGCATCTCCAATTGAGAGACTTCTTATTTGTATAACTCATTTTTCTTTATAAATTTATTATTTTTAATACTCTGTACCGTTTAACCGAATTAACTAAATTTGTTTAATTTAAAAATCTAGTTACAAATATACAAACATAAAAAATTTGAAATGATTCTTGAATTTTATATGAAAAACCTCACATTTTTTATTTATTAATGATAAAACTTTGAAAGCTTAGAAATTCTTCTTATTTACTACTTAATTATTTACCAACCTAGAACTAGGGTTTTTATTTTCACAATTTTTCAAGTCTTCGAAATGAAAATTAAACGTAAAATCTTCGGAAAATTATCGATGTTCTCTATGGAAACGTGGTTTGTTTATAAATGCCAATTTATAGAAATTTTTTTGAATATAGGATTTTTGAAATAATATTATCTCTCTGTTGTTCTAGAGTTTTTTATTTTTATTTTCTGGTTTTCTAGAGTTTTAGATATCGATTTTTATAATTAGATGGGTGTCCATTGAGAAACCTTTATCACTTCTAATTAATGGCAAATTTTTGTGCTTTTTATTTTGAATTTAATTGAATTTTCGAAATTAAAAACATCAGCATTTAAATATATATTCGATTGTTATATATATATATATAAATTTTATAAGATAAAGGTGAAAATGATACCTTGTCACAAAATAGTTTTTTCCATTTAAATTTTCCTATTAAAATTTTAACAAAAGAACCAAAGTATTGATACCCGATCTTATTCTGCTACTGTCTGGAGATAGTAACGGCAGCTGCATCTAGTACTATATATAAAACCCAATTTCAAAAAAGTGACTTTAATCTCGATATTATTCTCACTCACCCTTTTATAGATAAATAAAGATTAATTAATTCTTATTAATATTTCAGACCACCAGACTTGGAAAAATTGTCAACGAACTCCGACGCAAAACAAGAGATGAATCTTTGGCGAAACGTGCCAAAGATATTTTACGGCGATGGCGTGACATGATTTTACCATCCCAAGATCATCATCCTCCACAACCCCCTCAACAACATCAGACGAATGGAGCCGGCATCACCACCCGATTGAGTAGTCCCATGTTGGATAATAAACGACCAATTATAGTGGATCGTAGACTCTCTCCTGGACTTCCAGTCCCTTCGCCTGTGCAGTCCCTATCCCCCGTCGATTTGGACAGGAGATCTCCCGCCATAATAAACCAACCATCAACGACGACTGATCATCTGTCGCAGTCTTCCTTAAAGCGACATTTCCAAGACGTCTCTTCACCACGTGTAAATCATACGCAAGAACCTCTTTGTGATCCTGTTCCTAGGACTCATGCTGCTAACAAACGTTTACGAAAAGATCCCGAAAGATTAAATGGTCAAACTCGGCCACATGAGGAAAACTCAAGAGACAGCTTTGGCTCGGGAAGTGTTGAGATTATATCAGTGAATCAAGTGCCTATAGAGACAAATGTTAATAGTGAACCAAGAAAACGAGGTAGAAAAAAATTAAAGAAAAATGCGGCGGGAGAGTTATCGCAAGATGAAGTGAAAGAAAAAATTGCGAGTATAGCACGAACACCAAAAGTAAAAACAACAAAAGAACTCCTAGCTGGATTAAAGGCTAATAAAGAGGAGAAACCTAGTCTAGCTAATTGCCTTCCGTTGCCGAGTATTGATGAATTGGAAATGACGCGAAGTAAAACTGAACATATAGCTCGATTTCTACGAGAGGCAAAAACGGAACCGCCTCCTGTGGTTGTTGAAGAACCAGAGCCAAGTAGTTCAACATCGAACATGTCTGTAGATGCCTCTATTGAAGCCATCCTCTCCCGATTGCCGCCCATCGATCCTTCTGTCCTGGACCATCTGGATGATGACGACTATTCCAGCCCAGCGCAGTTTAAACCTAGTGAAGTGACAGACGAACAAGTTACATGTTTATTAACAGAACAAATTGAAGGTCTCAATGGGACAAAACACGAAGGCGAATTAGGTGATGAAAACGATACCGGCTTTCGAGAATGGCACCAAATGGTTTCAAAAAAGTCGTATAATGGGGATTTATTACACATATTGCCTTATGTCGTCATCGACTGACCTAAAAATTTTTTTGTAATCTGGTAATTGTGAACTAATCTGGCTTTCTTTAATATTAGGTATATTTTGGTAAATCCTATGAAAAAAAAAGAAAAAAAAAATTTAAAAATTTAAAAAATATTTAAAAAAAAATTGTACAAGTACCAGAATACAATAGAAAAATGATATATATATTTGTGTATATATATCATTGTATATATATATATATAAATATATAATTAAGATTATAAAATAATTTTATATCTTTGTTGATTTATTTTTTTTCTCGTGTGAGTAAAAAAAGAAACAAAAAGGTATTGTTATCGATTAAGTTTTGTTTTTGTTCAATTAAATGTATATATTTAATTTTTAAATCTCATAAAACTGACTGCAAAATAATCAAGAAATCATTTGTGCCTTCCAAAAACCTGTCCTCTTAAGAGCTTTTATAAATATGAAAAAGGAAATATTATTGGCATTGGCTGCTTTCAATTCCAATAATTTCCTCCCTCCCCTCTCTTTAATTAAAATTCGTAAAAAACAATTAGTTACTATATTTATAATCAGTTGTAAAAATATAAAATTGTTTTTTTTCTTAATATTTAATAATTAAAAAATAAAAGTTGTTTTCATAATTATGATATTACAACTTTGTTCAGTGATTTCCTTAAAAATAAATTTTTTGTATAATTTTCACAATATTTAATATTTGTTAAATATCGTTTTTGTATTATAAAGTAATTGACCAATTATTAAAGCTTTGATCTAAAATTGTCTTTTTTTTTAAATTTTAAGTTAGGTTACTTGTCATTTTTTTCAAATTTTGTTCTTTATAATTTCTTCAATGAGAAAGAATCTTATTGAACAAACCTAAAGGAGATGGAGGGATTTATAAGAAAATTTAACCTCCTAAATCAGGGGCCTCCAAACTAGCCTGCAGGCCGGACATGCTCGGTATTCAGCCATAGTTTATTTTGATTACATTGTAAAATTTACAGTAAGTAAATCATACAAAATAATAATCAGTTGTTTTTATTTAACAACAAATTAAGAAACAATACCTCACATACATAATGAAATTGAACATTTTAACTGTAATTAATGATATGAGATTTATCCTAAAAACTTAGTGACATACATAAATAATTTACATAATAAAATTAAACATTATAATTATGATTAATGAGTTATGTACCTGTAACTTTCCGCCATAGTCATCGTGAAACGAAAATTTGCCCGTAATTCAAAACTAGAGAATATTGGTATGATGAGCTAGCTGGCTAGGTCTTGGCTCTTGGGACTTAGTGAGGAGTCAGTGTGGCCCTTGGGCTAAAAAGTTTGGAGACCTCTTTCCTAAATTAATGTCAAATGGTTGAAATTGCAGTGAATGATCACTTATGAAGGCAGTAACGATTGCAGCAAACAGGGAGGAAAAAATAAAATGTTTAAATCGATATATATATATATATGTGATTTTTCCTTGAGGTATATTTTTAATTTATAAATATAAATTTATTTGAAACAAACTCCTGACCGACCTCATGGGACGTGGAACGTTGAAATTACTTTATATAAAACAATTCATTTGGATTGTGTAAATGACTATATATATAAACTCTATTCAACTAAAAAGTATATATATATTAAAAATAGTGGAACTGAGGGTAAGAATCACTAAGATTCTAGGGCAGCTCAGTTCACCTGAGAGATCAGGTGGACTGAGCTACTCTAGCCTTTGTTAATAATAATCTATGGATTTGATAATTTTATAAAAAATTAATATAAAATTATTAAACAATAATATAAAATGAAAAAATCAAGGATTACGAATACATAAATTTATAAAAAAAAATTTTTAATAAAAACCTATTTTTGCTTTTAAAACCTAATTAAAAATAAAAAATTTCGGTCGGCTTGACCCATTGGATTATTATTGAATCGTTAATGATGACATGCAGACCGAACACTACACCGATGGGTGAAATTACTTTATATAAAACAATTCTTTTGGATTATATAAATAATTACATAGACAAACATATAGCACTTATTTAACGATTTCCAAGGACCTGAAGAAGGTTGAGATGTTCGACCGAAATGTCTACCGGAAACTGGCTACCTCTTACCTCTCCATATTTTTCGAAACGCACTTTTGCTTCATTTGCCCTTAATTTATGTGAAATATCGTATATTTCGGCGTATAAGTCGTCTTTTCAGCATTAAAAGTACTACATTTTTTTGATCGACATATATATGGGTCCAAAATTGATTGCTTACCAAGATCCCATTGGAATTTTTAAAATTGAAACTTACTTTCCTTTGATAGCAGTTAGAACAACTTACCCACCATAATTTCTTATGCATTTTCTTTGCTGTTACCCAACTCTAAAAAAAAAGATAAATTTTTAGATTTACCTTTAAAAATTTCACTCAAAAACACAATTTTTGTTTTAAAGCGATTTTTGGAGTCGACTTATACAACAAGTATACTAAAAAAACTCAAACTCGAAAAATTCAAATATAGACACAGTATATATAGGCTTCTGCACCAGTTGATTTAGAAATTAACAAACCAAATATCTCCTTGTAATTGGATCGAAATCAAAATTCAGAAAAAAATAACTGATAGAAATATAACAAATTGGTGCGATTTTAGTTCCGATATAATAATTTTATAAATATTAATTATCATTATTATTAATATTAATCCTTTCGGCTTGGGCATCCATAGGCTTTCTTTCATTTGCTGCAATCTGCCTTATACTCTCTCATCAGACTTCTGCAACTTGCTACTAAATAATAAGTTTAATTTGATTAAACCCTTTTGTGCTATCTCTTACACAAGTTAATTTTCAAAAATCAAGTTTTATAAAACTACATATACTTGAAATTGATATAAAAATGTTCGTTTATCAATTCTTTTAAGAATTTTGACTAAAAGAGTTGAAAAATTTGATTATAACAATAATATCAATTTTGGTGGATAGCTTTTTGCTACTATTTCTCTTATGATTAATGCAATCCATTTATTTTATTAAAATTGATTACAGTATAGGTAGTATAGGTTTAGATTACAGTATAGGTAGTATAGGTTTAGTGTTCTTTAGATTTTTATTGTAATTTAAGGTAACAAAGCATTTTATAGAAATTACTTTTTCAAACTTATTAATAAATTCTTTTTTACTCTATTAATTTCTTTATATATAATTAAAATTTTATAAAAAATGTTTTTTAATAAAACATTTTTTTCTTTAAATAACTGACAATAACTGTGAGGTCACACTATCAATTAATTTTCATTTCAATTTTTAAAAAATATTTAAAATTAACAAAACTGCGAAAAGCGTAGACTTAGACCTACATATAATTTAAATTTATTTATAAATATACTACGATCTTATTTTCTAAAGTTAAAAACTTTATATCTTTTATGCATAAAGCAATAGCAATATTCAAAAAATAATTTTTAAATTTTCATGTAAAAAATAAGAGATGTTTCATTATCTCCTCCCTCTCCTTCCCAATCGACAAAAATAAATCACACCCACATCTTTTACTTTCTCTTACATATATAATACGTAATATATAGTGAAAAAGTATTGCGATTGCAAAAAAATCGATGTTTGGATTTTTTATATATAGATATATATTGAGAGGGGCCTAGTCAAAGATATGGATGGGATTATTCACCTAGATCGTTTAAAGTCGATAAAATTTATTTATTAGTTTATTTTCTTCTAAAAAAAGTCAAACTTTTTAAAAATTCTGATTACGGAATATTTTTGGCATTTTTAACCAAAATATATTTTTTTGTAAATCTTTTCGACTTCGATGGCCATTAGACTTTACAAATACATAAATGTTATAGAAGAAAAATTCCATTTTAGAGGCTTCCGGCGGATGTTCAATAGCCTTGTTCCTCAACCAAAGAGGTCCAAACGTTCGTTATTCCTTAATTATTGTGATATATAAAATATAAAAATTTTCATTTAGATATTATGAGGCTCGCAATGAATTAACATTCGAGACAAAGGGTCGGCAATTTCAAAAATTTTGTAAAACATTGGACTATAACATAATCGAATGTTTTCCATTGAATCACTATGTAATTGTCGATATTTGTATTTCCCTCATTTTGGACTTCAAATGTTTCTATTTTCAAAAATGTTTTTATTGCATTTTTAATTATTTCTCAAATTAAAAAGAAAATCTTAATATAATATCTTTTTTTTATTATATTTGAATACGATATAATTAAAAATAGAATTATAAATCATTATTTCAATATTTTAAATTAGGTTAAAAAATTAAAATATAAAGTTTTCATCTTCTTTCTAACTTCAGTGATTAAAAACATCACAAGTTCGCGCGCAAAGTTGTCATTTATTCCATTCATTAACAAACATCAAACTGATTTATTTTCTCAAAATTTAATAATTCTTAAAATTACATATTTTAATTCTTTTTACATACTTTTCCAGAAAAAAATATATATATTGTTTATTTATATTTTTAATTTTTTACAATTAAATGATTAAATATCTACTAAACTAATAACCTGTTGTTAATATTTTTTTGTACAAACTCAAAACGTTTATATTATTAAATAAATAATGGCAAAAGTGCAACTTTGTAATGTCGTCGTCCTCGATAATCCTTCACCGTTTTTAAATCCATTTCAATTTGAATTAACTTTCGAATGTATAGAGGAATTAAAAGAAGGTAGGTATTGAGATATAACCTATTACTTTATTTAAATTCTAAAATTAATTTCTTTTGTTTTACAGATTTAGAATGGAAAATGATTTATGTAGGCTCAGCAGAAAGCGAGGCTTATGATCAAGTGCTCGATACGATTTATGTGGGGCCTATTCCGGAGGGAAAACACATGTTCGTCTTTCAGGTATTCTTAATAGTTTTATCTAGGAATTATTCTGGAAATAAACTTTAAACTTTCTTTAAATCCCAAATGGCCAATATTTTTACTTTATTTTCTTAGAGCTAATAATTTTTTCTGTGATTGGAGTTTATTTTTAATATCTGATAGATTTAGAATAAAAAAAGTTAATCGTATAATTTTTTGTAATTACGAAAATAATTCTAATTATTATATAGATAATCATTATATAAATGAATTTAAGTTTTTCCGCAACAGATTTATTTAACCCCATAAATGCAAAAAATTTACTCTGTTATTTGGATATGATTGATTAACGGAGTCAACACGGTGATTAACATTACGATAATTACTAACTATTTATTTTTATATTTATTTAAAATTCATAGCCAATTATTTTGAATAATTTTTTAATACACAGAAAGGGAAATAAACCCTTATTCCTTGCGTTATAAAACCAGAATGGTGATTATACTCCAAAGGGAAACAATATAAGAGATGGAAAATGCCGAAGTTGAATTATCTACAGGAATTCCTTGCTGCATAACGCTATTTTGATAAAACCCGGTTTTTGTTTTGATACATAATTACGAATTTGCAACTCTAAGCAGAAAAATCGAAGAAGCTCTCAATTTTCTTCTTAATTCCATCCCGAATTTCGAACAATCAATCAAAGTGAAACAGTGTCTCATTAATGCTATCAAGTGTTATCGAGAGCTCCTTGAGAAAAAAAGGAAGAAAAACATGGTTCAACGAACATTAAAAGATTATTTTATTAAAATAAAAATTTAGCAAATTTATTGGAATATGTAACCTTTTGTTTTATAGAGCTTTTATTCCAGTGTTATTTAGTTAAAAACAATATTTTTTTAATTTGTAAATAAAATTTAAAAAAAATTTCCTATCCTTATAAATTTTTTTTATTACCCCAAATTTTTAAGAGAAACGAATCCCATTGAAATCCATTATAAATAGACCTCTGTTTTGCATAGCGCTGTCGAAACTAATTAATCGCAAGGTATTCCCGTATTTTCTTTCATGCACCATATGTTGTCTTTTCTCTTTTCCTATTTTCAATTCAGTGAATTTTGAATAAGCATTTTTTTTCTTAGGAGATGACAACATAGTTATTTTTTTGAATTTTTTTTAGGCGGACCCTCCAGATGTCTCAATTATTCCAGTTGCAGATGCCTTAGGAGTCACCGTCGTACTTCTGACTTGTTCATATAGAGGACAAGAATTTGTCCGAGTTGGCTATTTCATTAATAACGAATATTCAGAACCTGAATTAAGAGAAAATCCACCACCACAACCAATATTTGATAAAGTAAGAAAACGATTACTAAAATATTTTACTGTCAAGTCTAGAAGAACACTGAAGAAAGAATCGTGACATTTTGGACCTTGAAGATGATCACAGAGAACAGTGGTTTTCAAATTATATGATAGGCGCAACCTTAATTAAAACAAGTTATCCCCACCCTAACTTAAAAGCAATCATCTAATATATATATATATATATATATATCAAATTTCAGTAAATAGATATATGAATTAACACTCGTGAATTGGCTAATTCTCAAGATAAATACTCAAATTTATCAAATATATTAAAATATTTGATTAATATTCTAGTATCTAGTATATGATTTTAATTTTTTCAATTATCACATTTTCCTCTGAGCCTTTTGACTCATAAAGAACCGAAGATTGTTAGTATAAATATAGTGCTTTTTTTAATTTATTTATTTCTACTCTAAATAATTATTTTATTTTATACGTAATCAGATCCTTATAAAATTGCGAATATTTAATTTTTTCTTAATTTATACTATAAATTTTTGATTCTCCTTATTCTCCAAGCACTATCCATTGAGAAACGATGGTCTTAATTTAGTTTCAAATTCAAATAATCAATATCGAATACTAGAAGAAAATAGAATATCCCATTTTACATATTTGATTTATTGTTTTCCAAAAAAAAATTTTTCATTTTCGGCCAAGTCAAGTCTAAACTCAAATATATATAGTCCCAAATTCATTTATATTTAAATAAGATATGGTAATTTAATATTATATGAAAAACCTATATCCTATAAGTTTATTATTGAAATCGATTTAAAACCTATTTGAAAAGTTTATAATTTGACAAAAGTCAAATAAAATAAAATATATATTTCTTTAAAAAAATAAAATTAAATAAAATAGACTCGGTATGTAATATTCAATTTCTCTCACAATTCTACAATTTATATTAATATACAATTGTTTTCTTGCAGGTTGTTCGAAATATTTTAGGGACGCAACCTCGAGTTACAAGATTTAAAATAAATTGGGATGATTCAGAACAAACGGAACAACAACAAGATCAACAGGAGTGTGAACAAAGTGAAGATATTTCAATGCACAATTCATCATCTGTTACATTTAATGACAACAGTCAAAGTACAATGGAAGTTATTTAAATATTTAAATAAAAATTAACTTTATAATTTATTATATTTAATTTTTAATCCATTTCTACATCTCTGGCCAGGAATAGTTGATTACCAAGTGCCTTCATTTCAAAAAAAAAATTTTTTAAGTTGTTTTTCTATCATATTTTTTTCTAAATTAATTTCATATGCTTATCACATAATAAAATTGTTTAATTGTTTATTGTTTTTAAATCTATCTATTAGTGATTGAAAGTTAATTTTCCCACTTGTTTCTATAAATATTACATATGTATATTATTACACTTTTTATAATAAATAAAATTTATATTGGATAATTTATTTTATCACTTGAGAAAAAAAAAAAAAAGTAGACAAATAATTTTCATTTTTATAAATTTAATTATTTTTCCGATTTAATAATATTCCATCTAACCAATTTTCCTGCCATCACTTTCCGGATGAAAAGTTAAGAAGTCTCACTGCTAAACTAAAAAAAATTATGTAAAATTAATAAAACAGAAAAAAACATTTTATTTTTTAATATATCAACTCTTAATATTTTCTAAAATAAAAAATAAAATTTTCCCAATTCTAGAAAAATTGTTTTTTAATACTACTCAAATTTCCCTCACATTTAAAACTCTGTCAGCAGATGGCTCTTTCTTCGGCTGCCATATTAAAAAAAAAATTATTAAATGTCATTCAGACTTTGACCCTCAATTGATAGTAATAAAGATAAATCACTATATATTTATATACTTTACCACCTTAATCTCTATTCATTATATTCATTGATGTAATTAGTTTTATTCATCAACGCATCTATCATCGAAAATGATTAACTCAGGGTAAGTTTTTAAACATTCTATTTACTCCGACACATAATTAAATATTTTATATTGATTTAGCATATAATTTAGCCTTATTATATATAGAGGTAATTAATTATTATTCAATTTTATATATCAGTTGATCTGTCCAAAATTTAGGAAAGGGAGATAAAATTAAAGTTGGTGAAAAACCATCAACTTGGCAATATATATTGCTAATATATATAAGCCTTTAATAAGAATTATTCTCTAAATTAATTGATATCAAATTGTAAAACATACATTCACCCTCTAGTTCAATAATGATGAAGTTTTATTTATTTCACTTCAGATATTTCAATTAATATGACAAAAAATAAAAAATTCTTTTGGAAAATGGAATTTTGAATTAAGTCAATGAATTTATATAAAAATTAGAAAAAAAAACTTATTCTTCTATTTCTTTATTCAAGACATAGAGATGCATTAATTAATAATTTTTACTTTCTCTTGCCTATGAAATATATAGTTTATATAATAAAGGGAAAGGATAGTGAATGAAATTTATATAAACCTGGGAGAATGGACGCCAATTTTCTAGCTTAAAAGTAGCTCTATATATTTTTTTTTAACACTTCAAAATTAATTATTATATATAATTTCTCCAATTTATAACAGCTGGATTTTTTTTTAATTATGATGTTTCAGGTTTTTTAAAGTATTAATACTCGTTGATCTATTTCTGTAGGAAATCATTTTTATATTCACTGTTATGTCAGAGATTATTTAATCATTTCCCAACAAGATTATTATAAGAGCTCTTTTATATTATCTTATATGTTTTTTTTTGTAAACATACGGCAAAAATTCGCTATTTATTATATATTTAAAAATATAAGCATAAATAATTTTTTATCATATTGTATTGTAGTATATTTTTCAAATAAAGGTGCACTGACGTTTGAAATTATAAAATGGCAAGGTGGCCTCCCTGATGATTCCACTCAAATTTTACTTGACTCTTTCGTTGTTTATTTGGGAAAGATACTTTAACGAATATAAACAAATTAAAACTTTTTCTTTCATAAGACTTAAATAATTGAGGCATGTCGGACTCGAACTCAAGCTATTTTCATATTCTAGATTTGTAATCCGCAGCTTATCCGTCTTAGCCACTGCTCCTTTAAAACTTTATTAAGTTAAGAGGAAAAATTATTTTCTATTGTATAATTCCTATTATTTATATCTTTTTTTCATTTTAGTAAATTAGCTGGAAAAACTCTTTTTATTACTGGAGCAAGCCGAGGCATTGGGAAAGCCATCGCTTTAAAAGCAGCTAAGGATGGTGCCAATATTATAATTGCTGCAAAAACAGCGGATCCTCATCCAAAACTTCCAGGAACTATTTATACTGCAGCTAAAGAAAGTATGAAACATCTTTGTTCTCATTTAACCATTGTATTCCTGTTAAAAACATAAATAGAATTAATTTATCTTTTCATTGATAACGATAAATAATGAAAAAAAAATGCCAGTGCAATGACTCATCAATTGATAGAATATCTTTCAGTTTTCATAACAACATATTTTATAATCTATTATATATATAAAATTATCAATTAAGCGCAATTCATAATAAACATTTATTAGAATGTATTTATAATATATATATATATACTATAAAATACTGACCAGGCCAACTTTACGGGGCATCTGAAAATAATTATTTATTGTCCTTCAAAATATAATTTCATTTCAAGCGGCTTGATGAACGATAACTCAGACTAGAACTCAAAAAATTGACGTTTATCCTCATCTATTCATGATTTGATAATTAACACTTAATCCAATCTCCTGTTCTTTGCAAGTCTTGGAGGCTTTCGAGAAAGCTAAAAAGGGATCAATCCCCACATCACTAAATCAAATTTCCAGTTTAAATTTAGTCTTTTTTTTGTGACCCTAATGAAGGACCAAAAAGGAGAAAAACTTATCTTTTTAAGTAGATTACTAGGGTATACATAGAACAGGTCATTTTCAACCAGCCCCTTTTTGGATTAGTAACAGATTGCAATTTTCTAAATATATATTTTCCTAATATTGAGAAATTTTTATTCCATTCCCCCTGCCCCCTTTTTTTTTTTAAATATATTCTATCTATCGATGAGTCATTATCCTAGCATATTTTTTTCATTATTTATCGATTACAAGATTGATATTGATAAGGCCATATTCACTAAAGTTGATAATAGTGAATATGTAAATGAAATGAAAATCAGCTTGGATTGTTTTATATTTGTGATAGGCAGAGAGCAGCAATAGTTCATAGAATAATGTATAAAAGAGATCCATGCACATATATAATGCGATGTGGCCTGATTCGTCTGTTCTAGCTTAATAAAAAAGTTGAAATGTAATATTTATTTAATTACTAATCCATAAAAAACGGCCATCATATAACAAAAAAAAAGGGGTGGGGGAGTAGAATAAAAATCAAAAAAGTCTCAACATTAGGAGAATATATATTTAGAAAATTACAATCTAATAATAATCTAAAAAGGAGCTGTTTGAAAATGACCTGATCTAGGTATACTCTAGCAATCTACTTAAAAAGATATTTTTTTAGTCTTTTTTAATTTTATTTGGTCCTTCATTAGCCCCAGAAAAAAGAACTAAATCTAAATTAATTAACCTTATTAACTTCTTTTTTTTAGTTGAAGAAGCAGGCGGTAAAAGTCTGCCATGCATTGTGGATGTTCGAGATGAAAAACAAATTATTAAAGCCGTTGAGGAAGGAGTTAAGAAATTTGGTGGCATCGATATCGTTGTCAATAATGCAAGTGCGATTTCACTTACTCCCACAACGGACACTGATATGAAACGCTATGATCTAATGCATAATATTAATACCCGGGGTACATTCCTCGTGTAAGTTTACACTTATATATTATTATCTTTTAAATAATGCCGTCTCATGCTTAATCATTATTCTTTATTTTTTTTTTGATAATTTTAAAATAAAATCTATACTTTGACCTTTAAAGTTAAGTAAAACTTATCTTGATTATGATAGTAAAATTTTAATTTTACATAATATTTGAAAATTCCAAATTCCAAATCCTTTAAATGGATAAACATGAGAATTAATAATTTACCTAGTAATAATTAGATCTAAGAGAGTAAAAAAGCTAAGACACATCTCGAAGAAAAAAAATACCAGGAATTTTCCACAAATCTTCACAGAAATTAATTTTTTAGAACATATACACTCCTAAAAAGAGAATTGGTTTTTGTATTGAATATATCTGTCAAATTGAAGAATTAGTGTCACACCGTACCATTTTTTTCACTTAAAACTCGAAACCTTAATTATTTTCCAGATATTCTGGATCCCATAATTAAATAGATAATAATTACTTTGCAAAATATATTTTTAAGATATATCTAACGTTATATATTTTCTTAAATAATTAAATATACTAAAATATTTTAGGAGGAATTATCAGAAATAAATATAAACCTCGACTTCTTGCCCTTCATCTATATTTCGAGAATTATGCGTTACCCATCTCAAGACATAGATATTTTGTCGTCAAAACATTAACACTAAGATGTTATTAAATTAAATAATATTAATTGGGGAATTTAGTCTAAACAAATCCAGCTGCTTTTTGGCCCACTAAACAGAGATGTCAACTCATTCGCTCTATGAAAGAGCCTTGGTTTATTTTTCCCAATTAAATTCCATAAATTTTAATTAATCGATCTTGTATACACCAAAGACACCACATAACCGGCAACCCTAGTTTAGGCGAAGAGGAATAACCATCAAGAACTCGGTTTACAAGCAAGGCCAAACCCTGCTCTTCCTTAGATGGTGGAACAAAAACGTTGAACGGCCACCTGAAGCCATCGATGATTTTTCGAATTTAACTATGTCTTTGTAAGGCCATAATGACCATAGCAACTGAAAAAGACTAAAATTAAAATAAGGTGAAAGGCACAACATAAAAAAAAGAAAAGAAAATTTGAAGCGAAAGTTGTTCCTTCCATTTGAAGAATTTTCCAATGGAGCGCTTCGAAATAATATTTAGAACAACTTAGAACTGGTTCTGTATTTAGTTTTATTAATTTATTTTTTTGTTGTATTGTAAAATATAAAAATATTTTACTGGAAATTTTATTGGTGATATTGGTGATCTTCTGTCCTTGCCTTATTCCCAACAATCGGGGTCAGCATATTAAATTAGTTGCGAGAGTGAAAGCAAGTCGCATAATCTGACGGAAAAGGAAAACTCACATACGGAAACAGAAGAAATATCATTCTTAACTCGGTTAACTCGTGATCGCCAATTGCATAGTCACTAGGTGCAAACTCTTGAGTACATATTGTTGATAAATAAATTAAATGGCCTCAGGAGCCAAAATGACAAAAATAATGAATTCATATTTTATTTAATTTTATTATATTATTTTTTTTGGCTGATATACTTCTAAAAGTGTTGTCTAAAAGAAAGTAAGTTTGAAAGTTAATCAATAATATATATTAATAATAATATTATTGATTTAAAAGAAAATCATCAATTTTTTTAAGATAATATTATCTCTATGTAAATATAATTATATTTTATCACAATTCGTGAACTTTGGCCTTTTTTTTGCATCTAAATTTGCAATTTGTTTTTCTATTTTTTAACTACTGGTCCCTGTCACTTGATGCAGAGCTAGAGGTCTGTCTTCTCGTGATCAGTGGTTCGCATCCCGTCCTGAGCGACAAAATTTTATTTATATTATATTATTGGCTACCAATTAATATAAATAAATAAGGACGGAGTCTAAATGGCCTCCGAAGCCGAAAAAGACTTAAAAAAAAAAAAAAAAAAAACTAATGGTCTCGAACAATTAATGAATATTTTAATTGACCCTTAGCAAATAAGATGCAAAATTTCAAATTAAGAATCATAGATAAAACTTAAAACTTTAAATTTATCATAATTATTTTCTCTTTTTCACGCTTCTTGTTCAAACCAATAACCGTAATGCTTTAACAGAGAAAGTTTTTTGCTAGATATTCGGAAAACAACTGGTGATGATGACATAGGGGGAGATATAAAATTTATTTTTATTTATTATTTTCATTTATTATTTTTTAAAGAACACAAAGCAAATTTTTATTTATTCTTTTACAAATTTTTTGATTATCTTAAGTTAATTTCTGAAGAGATTGAATGATTCCGTCAGTGTTCAAACTTAATTATAAACAAACTGGAATAAAGTGATATCAAAATTTATTTTATTGACTGAAATAAATACAAAAATTATAGAAACCATTAATTTATTTCTTGATTTCAGATCAAAAATATGCATCCCGTATTTGAAAAAGTCGTCCCATGCTCACATTTTGAATCTCTCTCCTCCTCTGAACATGAACCCGGTATGGTTCAAGAACCATCTGGCCTACACTATGGCCAAATATGGCATGTCCATGTGTGTTCTTGGGATGGCAGATGAACTCAGAGAGGATAAAATTGCTGTTAACGCTCTTTGGCCAAGAAGCGCTATTTACACAGCAGCTATTGAAATGTTGGCTGGCAAAGAGTCGGGAAATACATCCAGGTATTTGAACATATATTTTCTTCTAAAATTTTTCAATATATAATAATTTTATTTAAAAAGGATTTTCAAAATATTATTAGAGGAAATATTAAACAAAGTAATCTTAAATAAGAAACGAAAGAGAGATGTAGTGACATTTTTCACTACAAATCAGGATTGATCTCAATGCTTGGCACATTTTAGTTTGTTTTACGAAAATTTCGGGCATCTCCTACTTGGTCACTTTTATAAAGCTCACTTTAACTTTAACACTTTAAAGCAAATATTTTGCAATTGTCTACCTTGTTGACATGAAAAATAAAAAAAATTGTAATATTATAGGCACATTATAGACTTTGTAAGGGTTATTTATTACATGTTTATTGTATAAAAACCTGATATCACAACAAAGAAAATTGAAAAAATAACTTGCAAAAATGATATAAGAATTGCAGAAATAATTTGAAAAAATAATTAATAGTAATCTATCCTATTTGACAAGAAAATTGTGAAATAATTAATATAGTTATCTTATATAATTTTACTTAAACTAACAGATAAACTTGCAATAAAAAATTCAAATGACAACTTTATATTCGCCAAAAAATCATTTTGCCACGGAAAGTTTCGCAGCTGATTGAAATGTTTCAATATTAAATGGTTTTAATATTTTTATTAGATATTACGTTAGGGAGTTAATTTAATATCAATACATTAATATTAACAAATAAATATTATAAATAATTTTATTCAAAACATAATTAAATTGAAAAGAAAAAAAACCTTGTCAAAATTAACGTATAAGAAATCATTTTTTTTCACCTAAAAAAACGCTTTTACTAGCCTGGTATCTCTTTGTGCCACACACGTTCAGTGCCTCCCCCCTCCTCGAAAAGCGCTGCTTGGGGTCTTAGGTTCAAATTTTTCATCATTGGATTATAATTATTTATTAAATTTTGTGTCTCCAGAAAAGAAAGGCATGATTTCTTTGCATATCCAAAAGTTAACTACTGAGGGCAAACGTACCTCAAAGGCAATCCGTTTCACCACTGATTGGATATAAATTTATTTTATTTATTTATCTTCTCATCCAAAGAATTTCTATTTTTCTTTTCCTCTTTTTTTCCCAAATATTGATTCTTTTTTCAAGATAGATCTTGTTTAGAAAACCTGAAATAATGGCGGACGCTGCTTATGCCATTCTCTGCAAGTCGGTTGATCAATGTACTGGAAAATTTCTTGTCGATGACGAGGTTCTCCGAGCTGAAGGTGTCACTGACCTGAAACAATATGCTGTGAATCCTGGTAATTATTTTTCATGTTTTTGAAATTATAATTCTCTTTTTAAGCTCTTTTATTTATTATAATTGTTACACTCCTCACGCCGTGGTCGAGCGGTTAAAGATATTGACATTGTCACTATTGATAACCTTCAAGGCCAAAGGATGTGGTTTCGGATCCCAGGCAATCCGATGGAAACTTATTTATTTAAATTGATTGTATATCAAATGGTTTAAATAAATATGTCTGGATAATTTGTAACGTTATAACTAAATATGTATCCTTTAAGTCGATTTGGCCCAAGATGCCGAAATGATTTTAAAAAAAATTTTTTTACCCTAGAATTTTTATAATATAAATTGCGAATATATCTCTCATGAATTTCCAATCTTTGTTATAAAATTATCCTCTAGACGTTCTGCAAAGTCCAAAAATTTTATTGTAACATTATAACTATGAAGGCCAAAAGTTGCTCCTTCAATAATATCTTAATCATAAACTCGCTTCCCCTCTTCTAAGAGGAAGAGAGGAGGAAATACAAAGCCCATAACTCTTTCCCTGCCTCTCTCTTTATATATTTCTCTACAATTCATAGAGAAGCTTCACTATATTTATTTATTTTGTTAAATTACAGATTTCGAAGATAAACTGATGCTTGACTTTTTCTTGGATGCTCCTCCCAACACAAGAATGTCAGATAATGTCACACCTTCGAAAAAATCTGAAAGTTCTTCCGGAGCAGGTGCAACAGGAGGCTCTGATATTGAACAGATTTTCAATGCTATTAACTCAAATTTAGGTCCTGAACTTGTCCAGAAGACTCAGGCGGTTTTTCAATTTAAAATCAAAACTCCAGGTGAGATAAGTACAATAGAATGTAAATTTCCCAAAATGCATCCTCCATGAATATCCAAAATGATCTCAGAGACAGAGCATAGACACTAACTCTTCTTTGGTATATGTATTTTGCATCTTTGAGCCAATGTCTCAGACCTCAATGGAAGAAGGTCCTGTGTGGCGCTTAGTGCTTTCCAACAATGAAAATATCATGCTCCTAAATATAGTTTTCTCTAACTTTTAATTTTAATAGTATATTAAAATTAATTATTAAATTAAATACATCAATTTATTATTGTTTCAAAAAAAATTTTATTATTTACAAATTTACAAAATTAATTAATATTTATTTAAAAAAATAATAATAAAATGAGTGAAATTTGTATTCTTTATTATTATTATATTTGACTCCAGATCTTTATTAATTTATCTAAGAAACTTGAGGACAGTATAAACTATTTTCATTAAAGAAAAATTTCATTTAATTCATATTTTAAAAATGATAATTAAGATTCCTGTGTCCAAATGAAACAAGTTTTTGTAGAAAATTAAAATTTATTTTTCTTATTTAGTTACAATATAAAAATAATTCCAGATAACTAGGCTTGTTATTTATAAAAAAAATTAAAAAAATTTTCATGCATAACCAAATAATTATTTTTTCTGAAGACTTGCTTTAGGTAAAAATTTGAATTTTCTTTCTTTGGAAATATATATACACTGATATTGTCTATTCTTTTTATAGAAGGAGAAGAGGTAGTTTGGTTCGTTGATTTGAAATCCGGAACAGGTGCAGTGGGTAAAGGCGATCCCTCTTCAAAAGCTGATGCAACTCTTACCATGTCTAATAAAGACTTTTTGGCCATATTTACAGGTAATTTTATTATTCTTTTTTTAAGAGCAAAGGTGTTAAATCAAAAAGCACTCACAGACTATTTAATTAGATCTTTCACAAAAGGTTTTTCTTATTTATGTACTAATCAGCGCTAAAGCTAAGCTTAACGATTAGTCGGCCATATGTTTGCTCGATAGACAGACGGTGGAAATTTCGTTGTAAGAGTACCTCCATCGTGTCAAAGTGTTAAATTATAATTTCAATTAATTATTATTAATTAATTTAATTAATAAACGATTTTGAAGATAATGACAGTACTTATTGAACATCTCTAGTAAATTGTGAGATGATTGGGCTGGCTAACTTTGGTGTTAACCAAAGCATATATATTAACTTCGAAAGTGGATGTTTCCTGGTTCAAATCCAGGAGGCACCAAATATATCATGTAAAAACAAAAATCTCGCACACAATTTATCTCCTCTAAGATGTATTTATCATTTGGATATTCCCTTAGGTTTTGAAAAATTCTCTTGTCAAGTTCAATTTTTTTGTGATTCCGCTACCGAATTTAAAGCATTTATGTCAATAAACATATTCATTATATTTGTTTTAAGGAAATCTTTTATTTAATATTTATCAAAAAATGTTTCAGGGAAAATGAAAGCCAGCAGTGCCTTCATGTTGGGTCGTCTAAAAATTGCAGGAAATATGCAAAAAGCTATGAAACTTGAAAAATTAATGGGAGGACTTAAATCTAAAATGTAATCAAAATATCCTGGATATCTACATTAATGTTAACTTTTTATACAATATATCACATATATACATCACATTATCAATTTGTCCTCTCGTATAGATATAAAACAAGTTTTTACCTGAAAAATATTTTTTGTAAGTTTTATAAAGTTTTTTATAAATATTTCTTCTTAAATGGACTGATTTTATTTGCTATATAGTATTTTCTTGTTAAACAATTAAATATTTTTATACAGCGAATTTTCTCTAATAAATTTTATCTTGTTTTATTTTAGTTAATTAATTTTCCTTAAAAATCTTTTTCCTTTAGATTCCATTAAGAGGAAATTATATATTGAAAAAACTGAATTTATTTTCAAGACCTCTTCAGACTTATGTGTCGGGATCTACACTTGGTGATTACATTTACTTTACTGTAATATCTAGGTTCCCGCTTTCTTCTTCAGGAGGAGCCATTATAGAATATTTTTGTCATAAAGTCGGATCCTGAGGCCCTTTTAACGCTGCTTTCTTCTCGGCATTTTTTTTCGCGTTCCTTTTTAAATTTAGTAAATATCATTTTTTTATATTTATAATAAAATATTTTTATTTTGTTTTAGAAAATATTGCGATCAAAAAAGAAATTCCAATTAGATTTTTCAACATCTAAATTAAGTCAAATTTCTCTTCTCCCTTTGGGGGTGAGAGGGAAAGAGAAGTTCACTCATAAATTATAATTTCGAAGTTTTATTATTAGTTTCTAATCTAACTAACTTATAATAATTTTGATTATATAGCAAAAATTTTATATAAAAATTCTTAAATTTTTATGAAAAACAATTCATAGTTTATTATTATTTTTTCCAAAGATGTTGAATCATTTAATTTCTATTTCATGTTATGCTTAGTCATTTTTATTTAAATAACTCTCCCATATTAAAAATTGTCTCTATTTATAATAACAAAAATTTTAAAACGAGATTCTAACCCCCCCACATCTGGCCTTAAAAAATGCCTCTTCGGGATATCATCCCCTTCGTGCATAAATTTCCACTGTTCCCCTTTCATTTAAAGAATTTCCCTTTTTCTTGTCCTTCCATAATCGTGTATAGTAAATAATGGGTTATTAACTCTTTTATTTACCAGTCCATTATTTAAATGCAACTCAACTATTGGTAATAACAGCTAAATAATAAAAATACAATAATCTAAAAAGATATTTGATAGATTAAAATATAAAGTGAAAAAATGTAATCAAACAGAACAAAATGGAAACAATTTTCTAAAGTATCTGTATATCTTTTAAACATGTGTTTCAATATTGCAGAGCACTTGACGAATAACTACTGGACCAGTAGCACCATCTTTATGTTAAGAAGGAAGTGGAAAAAGCCTATTTATATGTGGACATACATACCGGTCTAGAACTTTAAAAGTCAGCTTATAATATATTTAAAAATATGTTCTTGGGTCTCTTCAGTTGTAAATGTTAGTGAATACTCTAGAAAATAAGTAACTTCTTTTCTGATGGAACGAATTCTCAGAGGGAGTCAGCGATTTACTGCTTTTCCTTATTATAAGGATAAGACTTAATCAAAAAAATAAAATTTCTAAAAAGAAAATTAAATTTTTTGGATATTGTCAAGCCTTTCGCAACTACATATAAAATATAACGACCAAATCTTTGCTGTTTTGTAGTTTCATCATTTTTTTTTCTTAGTGCAAAATTTACTTCACCATTTTTCAAATTTTTATAGACCACTTTCCTAGTGTTCATGAGCTATCAATGGTTCGGAAAGTAGAAAATAGGTTAAATATTTATACATTTATATGTTTATTATGACATTTATTTATAGTTTGAGTCAAAATAATAAAATAAATTCTAAGAGTTGTATTGATTTATAAGTTTGATATTTATGAAAAATATTTTTTATATTAGAATGAAACGAAATTCCCGCTCTGAATATTCATGAAAACTGATTTTTTATTTATTTTTTGTTTTTTATTTTATCATAATAGTATTCTTTAAGGTTTTAATTTATAATTGAATAATTAGACAATTTTTGGAAAATTTCAAAAAGCCTCCATTTCTTTCGACCAATCTGAATACAACAAAGTGGTTATTACGTCACAGCCATCACGCTAATAGACAAGGCATCTGCATGTAGCCCATGAATATTGTTGATTCAGAAAACCTTTTTTTTAAGTCTTTCGACATCTGTGGCCATTTAGACACCGATTTAATTAAATTAATTGGTGGCCAATTTAATTTAAATAATTTTATCCCTTTGGAACGTGAAGCAAGACCTCTTCCTCAGCAGAAAGCCTTCTCAAATGTTAATTTTGGCTCTAAAAAAAAGTTTATATATTTTGGTGCGCGGTATATTTATCTGAGATTTAATTTCATCCAGATTTCAACGCAATAAAGATTCTTGAAGAAAATTTATGACAATATTTTTAACCAAGGTAAAACTTATAAATTTAACATAGTATATCATACATATAGAATTTAGGTTTGTTAACCTAATTCAATTAAAAAATATTCAAATTCATAATTTATATATAATATATATATATATGTGTGCTATATATAAATTATATATTATATTATATATATATATGTTATATTTAAATTATGAATTTGAATATTTTTTGTGATGCCGAAAAAGAATTAATATATATATATATATATTTTAAAATTCTTTTTAGGCATCTGTGGCCATTTAGGCTATGGCCGTATTTATTTATACCAATTTGTAGCCAATTTAATATAAATAAATTTTGTGTCAGGACTGGAAGCGAACCACCTGACCTTTGGTACATAAAGCAAGACCTTTACCTCTGCACCAAGGTACAGTGCTCTATATATATATGAAATACTGTTTAAAAACATATAATCAATATTTATATACTCAACTCATAATCCTGAAAATTAAATGTGTCCGGGAACCTCTATGTTTTTCTGGTGTGTGAGTTAATAAATATTAATTTCAAATTCAATACATTTAAAAGTTTCATATATTATATAGGTTATAAATTTAAATAGACCCGAACTTTTGGCGCCTAGGGCCATTAATGAAAATGGCTTATACGAATTTTTGTTTTAATTTGGTTCAAAATAAAAAAGTAGGATAGGGCCATAGCCAATACGTATATTAAAGAAAGGATGACAATGTAAAATATCTACTAAATTTTGGCTTTTTTTTTAGAAGATAGGCCTACTTTTGCCTTCTTTAATTGATTTAGTCTAAAACGAAATTTTTTTCAAACTTCTCGAATATTGGTAAACTTACTCGAAAATTGAACTGCTTGCGATCTCAATTCAAGAGAGTCTTGATCGTTTCCGTATCAAGTGCTTTTTTTTTTTTTTTTTTTTGTAAAATTATATATTCAGGATTTATAAAATTGAATTTATAGTCTTGTCAGTAAGTTGGCCAGTAAAAAATAAACTTTCCGAATTTCTCAAAAAAGATCATTTCTTGTAAACAAACCTAATTATAAGTGAAGATAAGATTTTTCTGGGTGTTTTAATTTAGAAGAACAGGACATAAGAAAACCAGTATTTTTGTTCAACGAATAAGAAAATTTATTAACATATATTTCTGCTTATATGACATGCGCCATCATCACTGTTAATAATTTTTCTAAGATTGAACTTGTCATTGTTATAAAACTGCACTATTTTAAACTACTGGCTGATGGCGCATGTCATATGAGCCGAAATATATGTTAATAAACTTTCTTCTTCTTCTTATTCATTAAACAAAAAATGCTGGTTATCTTATCTCATGTTCTTCTAAACTTAATTATATTCATATATATAATGTTTTAGTAGTATTGGAATATGAGGCCATTAACAATTCATTTAAATAAATAAGAGATATTTATATATATGTAGACTTACTCACAAATTATTCTTGTTTGGATGGACCATCATCTGTTTTTAAAATCAATGTCAATTTCAATAATCAACAAGGAGTGTTTAAGGACCTAGATGGTCAATCTTAAATTATTAAAATAATTTTAAGTAATTTTATTATTTTATACAAATAAAAATTTATCCGAAATAGCTGTGGTGCTAACTAAAAATTTAGGCTGTTTTTGAGAAGGTAGATGACAGCCAAAACATCGTACATCGGATTTAATAAAATTCCCGGAGATAAGACTTTTTGCCCTAAGTTTATTGGGCCTCAATTAGAGGGAATTATACACATCTGAATTTTTACTAAAATTAACGTGATTAAATCCAGTTTGACAATAAGATCAACAGCATATAACAAATATTTACATGATAGCGCTCCAAGGCTCCGAGATAAAGTATCTGGTGCATCCTATCTTCCTTCTCAAAAGTATACATCATAGTCACATCTCCAAGCATTAATTTAAGATATTGGGAGGAGCACCCAAGAAAAGTTTTTTATTTTCTCAAATTTCATTGATTCTTTTATCTTTTCCTTTTTAAGGATAATGGTATAAGGGAGTACAATTGTAAATAATGAATCTGTTTTCCCAGATCATGTTCAGCTACCAATTTTTTGTTACTTTAGCTATTTAAAATTTTTGACCTTTTAATCTTTCTCAAATTTACTGCTTCTTTTTTCCGGGAGGTGAGGGAAGAAGGAAAGTTTGAGGTGTTTTAAAAACATATTAAATATTCATTTCTAATGGGAAAAATAAATAGAAAACACAAAATTTGATATTATATTTGAATTATATTTTATATATATTTATATATATTTAACATCAAATTACAGTAGCAAATTTACATATACATTTTAGATTTTTTTATTATGTAATTTTTAAACAAATAAAAACATAACTTTATGCTTTTACCATTTTTTTTAAAAAGGAGGAGAAACAAATTTATAAATGTTTGATATTTTCACATTACATTAATCATTTTTAATAGATTTTTATTTATTTATTTAATCTTTTTCTTTTTAAAATAATAATAATAATAATAATAACTATTTTTAATGCGATAAATACATTCTGAATCAGAGCCACACAAATAATAATATTATAATAAAATTAAAATTAATCTTCATTGTAGCGTCTCTTAATCATTATCATCCAATCATCATTAAGGAAATGTTTTGTCTTTTGTCATGATATTTGAGAATTTTCTAGAGGTGTTGTATCACAGCGAGTCAAAATAGTCGGGAACACCCTAGAAAATCAAAATGTTTTTTTTTTTTATTTTTTATTTTTAAATAAAAAATTAAAATAAATCGTCAATTGCCCCTTTCCCCAAAATAATACATATGTGGGTTTTTTTGGTGTCCATTATTTTTTTTTCATTCACAACATAATTACAAGAATAATCAGTCACTTTACATTCTCACTTCTTATAAAATATAATTATAATAAGGTCAAAACGGAAATTTAT
>JAAAKE020127461.1:0-14733 GCA_010014785.2 Anisolabis maritima
GGTATAAAGTTTGTCTTTATAAACCCCCCTCCTGAAAAGATATTCAGGACACGGCACCACCAGCAGATTTTTTTTTTTTTAGAAATTATAAAATCTTTAGTCATAAGACAAAACAAAAGGTTAATATTTTTTTTAAAGAGTTGATGGCAAACAAAATAAATTTAAAAAAAGAAATAAATAAATCGTTCAAATTTGTTTGTTTAGCGTGAATCATACTTTATTTTTTTCCCGAACCGTTGAGCTAGATCCCTTTTTCTTTTTATTAATAAAAAATATTTGTTTTACTCTTACGACGAACTCTTTTACTTTTTAACTTAACATAAACTAATTTACTTATTTTCATTTAAAAAAAAAAAATCTTTTTTTTAACAAAAATCAAAGAATACTCACAAAAACCTAAAATAAATTTATTCATATTAAGGATGTGTATCGTAAATAAAAATTTAATTGTTTAGATGTCTTCAGATACCGAAAAGGCAAAAAAAAAAAGGGTATAGTAGTGTATTAAGGGGGGGAGGGGGGTATCCAAATAAAATTTCTTTTCTTGTATGTTCTTTTGAGATGGGGGGTTTTTTTTTTTTTTGAGCAGGAGCAGCCAAAAAAATTTACTCTCCGGATGCTTAATGAATATTGAGACGTTTCGAGTCCCAGCATTCGGAAGCTTTATATTTTTTAGCTGCTCCTGCCTTGCATCCTTCTCAATCAGAATTACATCCATTTTGAATTTTATTTTCATGTTTTTTGTTGAAATTGCAAGTTTTTTGATTTTGAGAGGGATTTTCCTGAATACGTCACTAAGTCACACTCTTTCCCAATAATAAAAGTTAATAAAACCTACATATATGTTAAAATATAACACAATGTACACCGACATGTAGGTTTTATTAATTTTTATTATTGAGGAAGGATGTGAGCTATGCCCGTTTTATTTTTCTCCTGGCTGCACTATTCTTTCTCGTCTTCAACACTGAATACCGATATATAACTAGTCTCTAAAATATTTGTAATACTATTCATCTATTATTGACTCTTGTCTTTTTTTTTCGAATTTTGTAAGTATCGTCACGATATCTTAGGGCGTTTTTGATTCACTGCCGGTTGTAAAATTTAACAACTGCGCATGCGTGGTTCGCTCTGAATCGAAAATGCCATTAAATGGAATTGACGCCGAATGGCATGAATGCATCCTTTTTGGCGCAAGTTGGATATTCTTTTTCTGTGTGTGTATGTGTGTGTATGTATGAACCTCCATAGCACGATTTGACTAACTGCATCATGGTGCATCTTGGCATGTCCCTTTTCCTAACACTATATGGGGGCCTTTGCTCAGGGGCAGAGCCGCGAAAGACGGGCATCAAGCCGACCCCGATCCCCTTAGGCCCATCGAGGGCACCTCCTCTCCAACCAGCCAGAAATCGACCTCGCGATGACGACGAGGAGGATGAATTCTACCTGCAGAGGAGCGAGACAGGCGACAGGAGGAACCATGGAAAAGATCTACTCAGGTAAAACTTTTCGTTGATTTGTTGTTTGTTTTTGCATTTTTAATATAACTAGCTACGTGGTCCGCCTTCGCCATTCCAGACCCCCTTTTGATATCCCGTATTTATATTTTTATAATTGAAAAGAGAATTAAAATTTATTTTTTAGAATTTTTTACTTAAAGACACCCTAAATTAGTTTTTCATAAAATAAAACCTAGCCTAAGGAAATTCTCTACACATTGAAAAAAAAAAAAAAAAAAAACCATGAAAATCCGTCAAGTAGTTTCAGAGATCATATGTTAGAGAGAATTCAAAATTAAAAGAATTGAATCTCTAAATTATATATTATATATCCTCTGATTAATAAATTGTATTAATTTTATTTATTCCATTTTTGTATTTTAAATGGTTAGAGAAGAAGAAGAAAAAGAAGAAACTTCAACTTCTTTAAACACTGGCAATTTGTACTAATGATATCCTTTTATCCTTAATTTTTATTTGTTCTCAGATGACATTATTATTATTTTTTTTTTTATACGTGCTTAGAGAGAGAAAGAAATTGAGTAATATTTTTGAGAAATTATTTCTTCTCACATGTTGATTCAACTCTTTTAAGTCTTTCAATTATTATTATTATAATAATTATGACGTAATAATTCAGGAAAATTTAATTTTAAACAGAGTATGGTTATAATTATCTTATTAGCATCACAAAGTGTTAATATGTTAATAATTTGTTATTTTAATAGATATTTAGATAACCTTAATTACTCTTCCTCCAAATTATCATTTATTATATATTTTCCAAAAAAAAAAAAAAAAAAGAAAAAGTGTACATGTTTTAAACACGAGAAGAGAGAAAATGTTTGATTCTTTGCAATTGTATTAAAAAAATGAAATAAAAACTTTAATTATATCCTACACCCAGTAACAGACATCTTAAAGGATGCTATAAGTGAGAGTATGAATACATAGTGCTCTGGGGGTTTGGTTTGTGAATATTTGTCGTAGAACTTGAATTAAATGAGGATAAAGCTTTAAAAAGATCCTCTTGTTTGAGATGATGGTCACGTGATCCAATTGATTTGAAAAAGTATAGTGCACATCTATGCTTGATTATACGTATATGGTCAGGGCAATTTCGCAACTTTAAATGACGAAAATAGTTTTGTTTTCTTTATAAGAATTCAAAGCTTGAAAAATTCGAGTTATTTCAAAAAGAGAGCGACTCTAATTGTCATCTCTTGAGTGAATTCGAGGCCAAATATTCCACAGGCTCTCTGGGAATTTTATAATTAATTTCTTTTATTCAGAATTAATATATCCGAGAATAGGCGATCATAATTCCTTATGGTGGATGTATGTACAAGTCCCTTCCAAGTTACGAGATCATGTAAAGAGAAACTGAGGATCACAGCTTATTCCTAATCCACCTTTTCTTGAGATGATATTAATTTATTTTCGATCTTTGTCAGGCTTTGAGGTTTACAGCTCATTTAAAAAAAAAAAAAAAGTCCAACGGTCAATTTGAATATTTTCCAGGGGAAGCAGTAGCGGGAACTTCTTCACTGGAAAAGACGAGGATGATTACTCCAAAGGAAGTTCGACGGATCAACGAGGAAAATCGTCACTATCGAATACGGATCGGAAAAAGGTCTCTGTAAAGAAACTACGTAAAAGACCAAACAGTTTATCTGACGAGTCTGAAGCTATTGAAGAATCCAACAACAACAACAACAATAATAATAATAACAATGTTAATAATAATAATAATTTTAATTCTAGAAGACAGGGAAGTAGATTTAATAATAACAATAATCAGCAACAAAATCAGGGTCAATACGATAACGGAAGGAATAATCAAAGATCAGGGGGGGCATTCAATCAGAACCAGAACCGATACGATCAATCTAGTTCCGCAATTCCCTTTTCTACAAACAGAAATCAAAATTACAACACCCCAACCACTACTGTAAAACCTTCGTCTGTTTCTTACAATACAATCAATAGAAACGCTAATCCCACCACTCCAGCACCTAATAATTTTAATAACAATAGATTTTCGAATCCATCTTCCTCCGCGCCCGCCACAAATAATTTCAATAATCGAGCCTCGAATGACCAAACGAGACAAAATTTCAACACCCAAAAGACAACAACAACAACATTAGCTCCAACAACTTACTATAATAATTACAATAATAACAATCGATATTCAAATCCAAGTTCTACAACTAATTACAATACACCAACTACTTTTTCACCATCAACATTCAAATCAAACAACAATCAACGTTATCAAAATTATGAAACTACAAAAAATTACAATAGTCCTACAACGGTTGCTCCAACTTCTAATTACAACACAAACAATCGATATACTAATCAAAATCTTGACTATTCCAAACAAACATACAACAATCCTTCTTCAACCACAGTTAATTACAATCCTTCAACTTCCGCTCCCTCAACGAACTACAACAATTACAATAATCGAAATTATGACACCTCAAGACAGACTTATAATACAAATAATAACAACGCTTTTTCTACTAATAACTACAACCCATCCACGCCTTCACCTTCAACAAATTTCAACAACAACAATAATAGATACACAAATCAAAACTATGATTCATCAAGGCAAAATTACAACAATCCAACTACCACAACAACATCAGCCCCGAGTAGCAATTACAATACAAATTATAACACAAATAATAATAGAAATTTTGAATCATCGCGACAAAATTTTAATACCCAAAGCACTACAAAGAATTATACACCAACAACCTATGCTCCCACAGTCAATAATCGGAATTATAATTCCCCAACTACTGTTGCACCTACAAATTATAATAATAACAATTACAACAACAATCAAAATTATGATTTCAGCAAAAACACTAACCCCACAACATATTCACCGGCTGTGCAAAGGAGTGCAAGTCGTTATTCAACAACACAAAATTATTACAATGAACCAAGTAGTGTAGAGCCTACAAATTATAATAATTATAATAATAATCAAAAAAATTACAATCCTACGACTTTTAGCCCATCCACTGTTAATAACATTAATAGTAGATATTCTTATAGTACAACGGAAAATTACAGTGAAACTGTCTCCGGAGATCCTTCCCGACACATTGAAGCCACACGAAATTTATATAACACAAATAACCAACGAAATTCACCATCGGCCCCGTCGGGTACCTCGACAACGTTTCTCGATTCGACAGGATTTACACCAAGCTCTCCAGCGCCGTTTCGGTCTCAGGCAGAACAAGGCGAAACACTAAAAACAGCACATAGTACAAATTTCCAACCTAGTCGAGTTAATAGCTTAATTCGACAACAACAACAACAACAACAACAACAACAACCACAAGTAACAAAAACCTCAACAACACCACCACCTCCTCCTGCCTCATCTCGACCATCCTCTCGCCCGTCCTCTCTCCCTCCAACGAAATCAACAGGGAAGTCTTCAGCAGATAATAATAAAGGCAAACCAATTGAGCAATATGATTATGCTTATTATGATGACGCTGGAAATATCGAATATGACGCATACGACCCTGTTGCCTCGCATCATTTTGGAAAAGCTAAAGAATCGCTCAAAGTGTAAATTAATAAAATAAATAAATCAATCAATCAAATAAAAATATTATAAAAATTTAAATTTTGAAACGTGTTCAAAAAATTAATCCCTGAGAGTCATTTAACGGGTGAAAAGACGTCATTGTATTATTATTCCTATGTTTTCTCTTGATAAGTATACAATTTTAAATTAAAATTGTTTATTTAGAAATTTACTTATTTATTTAAATAGTGAAAATTTAATAAATAAAATTGTATATTTTTTAAGAAGAACAGACAAACAAAAAAATAATAATATTTGTAAATAAAGATCCTAACAATTATAAAAGATTTTTTGCCAATAAGTATTTTTAAGTATCATTATTGTTATAAAGCAATTTTATGAAAAAAAATTAATGTGTGATGTTTAAAAAATTACTATTATTCTGTGCGTATATATATTTTTAATATTAAGCCATTGTTTTTTTATATTATTTGATATTGTAAATGTTAAAATATAATAAAATTGTTTAAAATCTCTCCTGTTGTGTTTTCTCAATCATACTACTTAGGGCTCTTGTTATATGAACCTCACACACGGGCTGCCAAACTGAATGGTTCAAAAAAAGAAAATATTGATTCCCAGTCTTCTATATATTTTTAAAATTTATGTTTTTAAGAATCCCTGATTGATAACTTTGATTGTTAATGACGTTACTTAATTATTTGAAATAATTATTATATTTCCTTATTTAAAATTTTGGAATTTTTTTTTATATAATTAATTTTTATTTTATTAAATTTCTTTGAAACATAATTCGATTAAAAGAATATTTTTGCTGAAATATTTTATTTTGAACTCATTTATATTATTCAAATGTCGAGACAGGTTACGTCATACCTATTTGAAGTTTTGTTCGAATCCTGACAAGGATTCCTAAAAAATTTAACTGCATTACTGTCCACCAAAAACAAGCTAAAATTAGACAAGGTGTCAGCAGTCATTAACAAAGAAGGCCTGTATTAAATTTGGGGGAAGGAATTTCTCTATAGTCTTTTTAGATATAAATATTTATTAAGCCGTTCGGCTTCATTTGTAACTACAAGAGCACACAGTAGACATTGTCTTTGGATTGATCAAATAATGATATCTTTAATTAATCAGACTTACCATAAGTTATCACATCAGGTCTTATTTCTTTTTTCATTTTGCTTATTTGTACATCGTCAGATTTTTAGCTAATGTAATGCTTCTAAACAGGTCGAGCCTAATAATTTTATTTATTTTATGTTAAATATAAATAATAAATAAATGATAACAAATATAACACATGAGAACAAATTACACAAGGCCTATTGTTATAACAAACAGTTATCAATGCGCGTGCGCGAATTCTGCTGTTAAACCATGCCCGCTAAATTCCAAAAATAATAAATAGCAAAGGGTAAACGATACAAAAATATTTTCGAAAGAAAAGTTATTCATAATGACAAAAAGAACAATTTTGTCTATGTTTAAAATGAATAGTTTAGGAGATATTTTGATTTTACAGTTTTGAGCTTCAAAAAGTATCACTACACTAGTACAATTTGTCAAAGTTGAAGGTAATTAAAACACTATACATAATAATATTTTATTTCATTCCGCAATGTCTACAGAAAAAAAAAGTCAATTTTTTTCTCTAAAAAAAGATGGAATCATATCAAAATTTTGTTGGCATTTCTCTTTTTCCTTTATAAATGTTTTAGTTTTATGCTCCTTTGACCTCTACTTGCAGAGAAGAATGAAAAAGAAGAAAACGACTTAATTATTTTATAATTCCCTGTCTTGTGTTTGTCCATTGAACCGCTTGGAGCAGCACTTCACTCTCTCCTGTCAAATCGTTAAGGTTAGGTTAACTTGTGAAAGCTCTCTTTTATATTGTGTGTTAATATTGAATTTGGACATTAAAAAAATGTCCTTCCTATTACAACCTGATGTTCTGAGATATGCATGTACCTGTGGAAAATTAAAACCTCTCTCACGCATTTATTTTTGCCGACATTGTCTTAAAATCCGATGTGGATATTGTGTGTGTCATGAAGTAAGTCATTTTTACTTTTTAATGAATTATTCGGCTTCAAATCCTTTAACTTACAATATTTATTTAATTAGTAAATAAATAATTTATTTAAAGCAAATTAATTAAATCAATTTATATTTTATTGAAAAAATAAAAAGCTTCAAAGTCAATATTTTAAAAAAAGGTTGCTAATTTCAGAATAAGAGATCCTTTTCGACCCAATATTCTACTTCTTTCTTCTATTGTTTATTTACTATTTTTCAAGGTTGACTCACATTATTGCCCACATTGTCTTGAGAATTTGCCATCATCGGAGGCCAAATTAAAAAAGAATCGATGTGCTAACTGCTATGAGTGCCCCTCATGTATGCACACGTTAACAACTCGAGCGACAAATATTCATGTAAGCGCTGAAGAGGCTGCTGCATCTTCACCTGCACCTGGCCCTGGAGGAAAGACTCCTTCATCTACCCGAAAAGCCTATTATTTAGCATGTGGCTACTGTCGATGGACATCAAGAGATGCCGGCATTCCAGACCAACCCAAAGGTTTTTTATTTATTTATTAAAGACCATAACCTATCTAACAATCTCACTCTCAAAGTAACATCTTAAAGTTCACTTCGCCAGGTATTAACAGCTATTTAGAATATTTTTTAGATATACGTTTTCTAAATGATTTACACTTTGAACATTTTAACTTATATTGAAGATCACTTGTTACTTCTTTATTTTTCTCACTTTATCACATCTTTATTTGATATGATGTCTTCTTTCAGTTTTCTTCATTTCTTTATTTGTTTTTCCCATCTTTTATTTCTCTAACGTCTTTTTTATTTTTTCATTTCTGTCCTATATTTTCTTCTTCTTCATGAATAAAATTTAATAGTTAAAGGTAAAAATTCATCTCTTATTGATCTCTTGATTCTATTACTTGTCTCTTTTCAGGAATCCTCTTCCTTTTAAACCATGACCAAACAAGTATTCCAATGACAATAAGACTTGCTATTAATTAATCTAACAGTTTTTTAATGCTTTTAGCAACTGGTGGTTTCCCTGAGAAAGAAAATGTCAACATCGCTCAAATTAGTTCTCTTCTGGAGCATTATAAATTGTTGGCTAATTTAGAACGACAAGAGAAAGAACGAAAGAAGTTCGTTCCACGTCGCAGTTATTTACATTACTCGGAAAAATTTGGCCTGACTGCGGCTATTGCCCGAAAAAGAACAGGACTCCCTTTGTCGTCATTTGGTGGCAAAGATGACAGTTTATGCGGCCCAGATTTTGCTCCATCAATTGCTAGTGAAGAAATTGAGCCATTACCTGAAGATATTTTCACTAAACAAATTAACCTTAATCAGAGTAAGTTTGTACATTTTATGCACATTTTAATTTTATCCAGCCTAATCTTATTGTTTTCAGTTACAACCATGTCGCAACGGCTTTCGTTAGTGAATAGTCAACCTGACACCGTTGCTGATTTGTTTCCAATTCATAAACATTTATTAATTAAACGATCTCAACGTTGTCGGGCCTGCGAGCATAACGTTACCAAATCGGAATATAATCCGGTTTCCATTAAATTTAAAATTCAACTCTCTGCTTAGTAAGTTTCTGATTTAATTTCATTACGGATTCGAAGAAATGAAACCAGCATTTTCCACACTCTATTGCTAATAAAATGAAGCACGTAGTTTTAATAGGGTTTGAATAACATGCACAGCCCTTTTTGGACCATGTTTCCACTTTAATTCTTCATCTGCTCACTCAGAGGTTGATCACAAAGCTTAGCGAGAATTTCAGAGAATGTTGTTTAGAAAAAAGATTTTGCACTTTATTCAAATACTATGCTCACAACATTATTTAATTTGAAATCTGGTTTTATTTTTCCGAATCCTATCTCATTTCTGCGTTACCATACTTCTAACTTAAATGACCCGAATCTAAGATGAGATTTTTCAAAATATTAAAAATCTGGTGTGTATTAGCACATCACACAACTTTCTCTTGCCTAAAGAAAGTAATGTGATCTTCTGTCACAAAACAGATATTTTGTGTCGACATATTTTTTCTTTATGATAGTATATTAGAATCCGAAATATATTTATTAGTACCACTATTTTTTTTTTTTATTCCAATTTTAGCCCAAAAATTTCTAAAATAAAAAAAAAAAGGAACTAAACTGAGTACATGTCATGAGTGTGGTCAAAACGTCTTCAAATCATTCAATTTTCTCTTTTCATTTATTAAATACATTTAAATTTTTCTAGCTATCATGTCCCGGAGGTTCGTATTATTACGTGTGAACCATTGAAAGCCGGACAAAAGAGTCAATTAATTTTAAAATTCTGCAATCCGACACAATATCAAACAACAATACATATTGCACCTTTGCCTTCACCTGAGGAAGTTTTAAAAGAACTTGAACAAGAATTAATGGAGATGAATGTTAAGAATATCATTGAAAAAAACAAGGACGAAGTAAGAAGAATTATTTTACTTACTTTATTTTCTATAAAATTCGTTTAAACTCTAACTAAGAGTGCCACTCCCTTGTGATAGTTTTCTTTTCCCTTCTCTCTAAAGCCAGAATGTAATTAATTTGAATTATAGTCCTTTAGCCAGAGGTAGAGGTCTTATCTCACGTATCAAAGGTCAGTTGTTCACTTCCTGTCCTGAGCGACAGAAATTTATTTATATTATTATATTAGCTACCATTTAATATAACGACGGAGTCTAAATGCCTCAGATGCCGATTAAAATTTGCATATATATTTATATTTATATAAACTTAAATTTTTTAGTTTTGGCTACCAAAAATGAATTTTCCCAAAACCTCCCTTTCTTTCAAGGGAATTAATTCTCTATTGAAAAAAATCCCATGAAAATCTGTCAAGTAGTTTCATGCGAAAATTAATAATCTTCTATAATGAAATATATTATTTTTGTCTTTTAAATCGGAGGAATAATTGATCAGGGAATGCGAGGATGAGGAGGGTAGAGAGGTGAAAGCCCTCCCACTCCATAATTAAATACCTTGGCCTTGGTCCCAGAAACCGGCGATTGGGTATGGTGCCAACAGTGGGCACCAGGGGTAATTAAAAGGAGATGATTTTTTTGAGGGTTTTTATGCAAAGCTTTTCCATAGAAAATTTTTTGTCTTTTATATTGATAGAGAGAAGATAAAAATTAATTATTGAATACATTATTAATTATAAAGTAATAATTGTGAGATTTAATTATTTTAATTTGTAATGAATTCTTCCTGACTGAGTGAGTATCAATTGAGGTTAACAATTTCAAGCGAGCTATGAGATTCTAGGTTTAGAAAGGAAGTTGACTACTATTTTTTTAAATTTGTATTTGATTATCGAAATCCGATCTCCGAACTCTTGTTCGGATAATTGATTTTAAGGATTTTAATAAAATATTCACCCATATAGAATAGAAAATATGGCATCACATTTGATGTTGATTTTTTATTTTACTTCTCAAAATCAATCCCGCGATATTCAGAAACACTTTTTTTTATTTAAAAATTTGGAATTTGAATAAAAATAAAAATATCAATATCGAAAACGTGATTATTTTCAATAATTTCAGTAGCTTTAGAAATTGTTTCAATTAATCTTTTTACTAATGACGTCATTCTGACAAAAAGAGAATTAAAAATTAAAATAATTAAAACTCCCAGGTATTATTATAATTAATGATAAATATTAAATTTTATTTAAGTTGAAGTTAGCAAATTAAACAAGACTTGAGCAGCCAATTTTATTTTATTTGTTACCTTCAACGTTTCGGACCCAGATCAAGACTATCATCAGAGCTGCCAATAAATATATTTTTTTCCTTTCGGCAACAACTGCGCTCACAGCAAACGTAAAGAATTCTTCGTCAGTCGTGAAGGCTGCATATGTCTTGTTTAATTTGCTAACTCCATCACCATTAAATTATATTGTCTACCAAAAATAGACAGAATCTAAATGGCCTCAGATGCCGAAAAAGGCTTAACAAAATTTATTTATACAATTTTTGTTTTTTCTATGGTTGATTGTTATTATATTGATTTTTAGAAAGCAAAGGAAGAATCGCTCTCGTCGCTTCCTTCTCTGAGCCGACAGCAGTCTTTAATTGAAGAGCCCAAACCGGTTGATATTCAAATCACGGGAGAAATCGAGATCCCCGACTCTCCTATTATCCTGCCACCGAGAGATGATGCCGCCGAGTATGATGATTCGGGAGATTCTCACAATTTGCAATACAATCCAAAGTAAATTTTTCTTATTACAATTTTATTTTTATAGTTTAAATTAGAATTTCTCAACTTTCTTTCATCCCTCTTTCCCCCCATTTAAAGGAATGGGAAAATTTTCATTTAAAACCCAAAATTTTCTAATTTGAAAAAATATATGTGCGGTAACTTTTTGAAAATAATATTTAAATAATTTATTGTAGTTTAATCTAAATTGAATTTAATCTTTAAGATCTTTTACTGAATTTCTATCTGGGTGAATTTTGTTGATAAAAAACTCACCAAAATTTATTTTTGGAACGGGATCAATTTTAGTGCTGGTGTTCACTTCGCTTCCGTTTATTCTACACTTTTTTTTTTTAAATCTCTACCTTTTTTTTAAAAGAATATACCTTTTTTATTTTTATTTCAAAAATTAGCTTTTCATCTTTTTGTAGTAGTTTTATAGAAGTTGTATTAAGTGTTGCATAGCTTTCGGAATTTTAGTGAGATTACTGTCCGATTCATAATATATATATATATATATATATATATTGCTCTTTTTTTCTCTGAATTCAAAAATAGATAAAGTAACCAGACGTCTCTGATTTGGCGCGACTGTTCCGCAATGATTTGTTATTTTAAAAAAATTTACAATACTACAATAGTGAAAATTAGTATTTCCTTATTATGTTAAAACTATATACTAACTAGTAAAATCAGCAAAATTTTTTAATATTTTATTTACATATCTTGAGTGTGGCACTATTCTTGTCCAAGTTGTTAGTTCATAGATCTGGCAGATTTGCCGCCCCCTTCACTTGAACTCGTTTTTGGGTGTATTGTAACTTATTCCTTTAATATTTTGAAAAAAGACATTTCTATGAAATATATTATCGGAAAGACTAATAAAATAAAATCGTTATTAACTAGTCATTTCTATTCTGAGACGTCACACTTCAAATATTTGATCCTTTAAGGAGAGAGCAACTTGCTATCGACAATAAAATATTCACACTTACTATTGTTCTTTGCGCTAATAATATTCAAATTCTCATCATATTGAAATAACATATTTTCTTAAAAATATTATTTATTTTTATTAATATTTAATTTAAATTAAATTTAAAAATAAAATACCGCTTCTTTTTGTTGCCAACTTAACATGTAAGAAATCCTAAGAATTCAAGCAAATCTCTCCTACGGATCACTTTAAGTGAGATCAGTTCTGGGCCGCTTTTGATCAATAAACGTTAGAAAAAAACAATAGAGGAATAATATATGAAAATTTTTATAACAGCAACAACAATCAACAATTCATTTACAAACATTGTTCTATTAATTGTTACAATTCAAATGAAGATAGAAATTAAAAGGAATGAATTGTCTTCCTCAATTAAAAAGTTTTTTTGTTTTAGGTTTGTTCTTTGGGTGAAAAGCAACAAAGCAGCTGTCAAATTAAATATCACGCCGCATGAAATATTAAAAAAAGATGATACAGTCATGGCTGGATTTCTCATGAAATATACTTATATGAATACAATTTTAACACACGAACAAAAAGAAGCACAAAAAGTTGATTTGAAAGTTAAAATTTATATAAATGCCGGAAAAATTTATATGCAATAGTTTTTTCCTTTTTTTTTAAACTAATGTTGGTTCAGATTTTATCCGGAATATTCTCCAATAAATGAAATTTGATATAAGAGATTTGTGATGATTTCAAAAGAAATTTAATTTAATTGCGAAAAATTTTATTTTTATATAATTCATATAGAATTATATTCATATTTCGAGTCAAAATTTAACTCTTAGATTTTTATTTGTTTTTTTTTTTTTTTTAGGAATGTTCTGACATTTTTGCCTTCACAGAATTTACGTGACCAATTCGAGGCCTTAATGGATAAAATTCTAGCTTAAATCTGAATCTCCCAAGAAAATTTTAAGATTATTTTTGCTTCAAATAAATTTGAAATGCAACTTATATATAACAAATATTTATGCTTAAAATTATAAGCAAACCACACACATATATATTAAATTAAATTATATATTTGATAATTATATGCAAAGAGAAAAGAAAAGAGCTTGAGGTAAAGTTACATTTCCACTCTCACTTTACAGGCGAGTGTTGGATCTACATCTATGGATGTAGAGGCTTAGATCAATGATTCTTAACCTTTCTTGTTCGCAGACCGCTATATCATATACTATTTTTTTGTGGAAAGGTAAGGTAAAAAATTTAAGAAAATATTTCGCTAAATAAATTATAAATTAATATAAATAAACAAGAACAATCTGAACCGGCTCAAAGTCAAATTACGTGCGGGCCGAATTCGCAATTCGAACGGAAATGAAAAATGAAAGGCCAGATATTTGAAAATAAAAAAAATTGCATTATTTTGGAATTGATATTCCATTGTTAGAAATAATACAAATTATGTTTTATATCACAAAAATCTCTTCCCACTTGTTTTGAAAAATACTCCCTTGTTCAACCACCTTTCGTTTTTTACTTATTTTTTACTTATTGTAGAGATGTTTTAAGTATAATTTAATCTAACAATATAATATTTTATATATATGAGTTTAATTTACTCCCAATATATTTATATCTATATAATAATTATTTGTGTTAGTTTGACTGTATATGTAACACAATAGAAGAAAGAGCAAGAAGCCAGGGGAGAAGCCTCTACGATATTAAAACTCCCAAGTTTGAAACGTTTCGGTTTTCTTTTAATAATAATGCCATCCATCATCAGAGAAAATGGACTCAAAGCATTGAGTCACACTTGTAGTCGGTTTGTTGAGTATTTAATATACAAAGAATGCTTGTATATAAATACAGTGCTGTTCAGGGTACTTGTTTCAGGGACAAAATTGTTCTGTATAATCTGGCTGTCTGCTCTAAACTACAACCTTTCGCATATATATATATATATATATATATATAACACTTTTCCGACTCTATCTTTGTATTTAAGCAGAGAACTAAAACATTTTCGCGGATCGTTCGTTTGAGACCACTTATATAAACCATAATTCGTTGAACTCTTGAGTGCAACCCCAGTTAGAATAGAGCTGGTTTAGATGTCAAACGATAGAAAACTTGCCTGGAAAGTGAGAGATTCGAGTTGGTGTCCTAAGTGAAAATTAATTTTCTTCACCGACTTGGATTATGAAATTCTTTTTATTGGTTGAGGATTCGGCATCTTTTAATAGAAAAATAAAAATTTTTTATTAACAATTTAATTTAGGAAAGGAGAGAGAGAGAAAAAAAAAAAATTTTCAGGTCATTCGAACAGGAGGGAGGTTTCGGTCCTAGTTTGGGCTCTTAATTCAATCATATAAAGTTAAAAATTGTTGCT
>JAAAKE020127472.1:0-14732 GCA_010014785.2 Anisolabis maritima
ACTGAAAAGAAGACATGAAGAAAGAAGAGAAGCCCATCCAAATCCACTCATAGCAAATGCAGAATAAATAATTATGTGTTGTTAAATTATTTTTGTTCACTTTCTCTTTTTCCCTTTCTTTTAAAAATTTTATAAAAAAATGCAATAGGTTTTTTTTTTTAAATTCTTCCTATTAATTTTAAAATTAAATAAAAAGATAGAAATGTTAATATTTCAAAAAGACAGAGGAAAAGAGCAAGACTCGAAGCCTTGTAAAAAATAATGTAATACATTCGCCATGTGGTAAGTCATGTATTTAAAAATACTAATAAATAAATATTATTATTATAAAACATCTTGCTAAGCAAAATCGTGTTATTTAAATAAATGCCATATAAAGTGCAATTGCCTCAAGGTTTTGAAATTTTCAAATTGTTTGGGCCGTGTTAAATTAAATTTAACTCGTGATAAAAAAGAAAGGGTTGTATGTAATTTACCGTGTAAACTCGAAAATCGTGCTGTGTTAACAGGGGTTTGTCTGTATAAGTATTGTTACATATATGTGAATTTCGCTCATAATAATGATTCTACAAGTTTTCAAATATGCAAGTTGTCATATATGCAAAGTATATTTAGTATTTTATTAGGAAATAATATGCCTTTGCAATTTTATGCGTTTTTCAAAAAGTGTTTACTTTTTATTTAAAAATCTGATGTGACTAAATGTAGATCACACAACTTTCTCTTTCTTAAAGAAAACTGAGTGATGTGCGGTCACACCAGAATTTTGGCGTGGGGCCCCCTAGGAAGCCTTTCTCTAATTCATCTCAATAGGACAATATACTGCCAATTTAATCAAAATCGTTAGAATTCTTTAAGACACATTAAGACAGACCATTTTGCAAGACCCATTTTTTTAGACTCAGGGAACCTAAAACGTGTATTTCCTCTGAAATCTCGACATCGATTTTTTTTGCGATCGCAATACTTTCTCACTATATATTTCATATATAGGTAAAAGAAAGTAAAAACTTAAATATATAAGTATAAAATTTACTGGTCCATTTACCAAAAGTTATTCACTATGATCTCAAAAAAAAAAAAAAAAAACTAAAAGCTCATCGTTTATTTGTCGAAGGAGCTTCCTGAATAAATTTCAAAATATAGATCTCAAATCTAGCTAACCTTTGGTCATAGCCATCTATATGAATTTACTTTTATTTCAATTAATTGTTATTGCAATAAATTAATTTAGGCCTATTCTTTAGAACTGTTCTAATAAAGGAGGAAGGAGAAAAAGGCACGACTGTTGTGTATTATTTTTTGCAAATTATATTTTATAGATATCTCCCTACTATCAAAATTTATTAAAAATCTGTTTAAAGGAAATTACGTGTCATCAAACCAAACATTCAAAGTGTCATTAGACCAATAATCCAGCGGATGAACATCAATTATTTTGTTTTACAAATAATCTATTGTAGACTTGTAAAAATCTTCAAAATCAAAATTGCTATGATTACAATACCTGGCTAGTGGAGTCTAGGTAAATAGAAAGATCAAATAAATTATTTGAGGTTATATTGTTTCATTTATATTAAATAAAAAATGCTTTTATATAAATTTAATAGATAACATACATTTAGAAGTTAATTGGACAAAGATAGCTTAAAAAGTAACTAATTTAAATTCTCAAGTAGAAAAGAATGAAAAGCATCTACGAATGAGTGAGCAAAGTACTCATTCACTTAGTTTTAACTATCAGGGGACAGTAAGAAAATGAAATTATTTATTTCTTCTTTCTTTCTCTTTGTGAACATTATGGCCTAACCTAAAGGTGTTTCGAAAAAAATTTTGTAAAGCCTAAAAACAAATCCTCTTAAAAAGTTGAGCATGTGCCTTAAGAAAATGAGATTAGATCCTTGTTATAATCAGGTTTAGTGTCATTCGCTTAATGCATATAAATGTTGAGTTAAAGTTAAGTGAATAATGCTCATTTGCTGCGAAATCTCATTCAAAGATAATAGAGAGGACAGGGCAACAAGGCACATGGAAAAAGAATATAAATCAAGCGAATTCTAATTCTTTGATTTAATAAAAAGAAAAATTACAAATAATAGTAGTAAGTAGAATTTATCTAATTGACTTTTAAGAATGAGAATCAATTGTGCGTCGAGGAGTAGCTAAGATGCCAGATACCAGCGAAGGATCAAAATGCCTCTCCTAACCTACTTTACTAAAAAGTCTCAAGTTCTTGGCATCTTTTTTTTTTTTACCAGAAAAATACATTTCAATTCTTGGTGGACATTGTCAGAAAAATCCTCAAAACTTGTTTCGTAAAACATAAGCTATGTAATATAATCATAAATTTGCTATTTTATATTTTGAATAATGCACGAAAGAGAAAACAAATTTTATTAAACTATAACCAACTGTCATTTTTCTCAAATATCAAATGATCGTTGGTTGGAGTTCAAATTTATCATCCTGGAGGAGAATAACAGAGAAAAAAATGTTGGATAATATTATATCAGTAAGCCTATATTTTTTTAAACTAAAAAAAATAAAAATAACGTTAGGGACTTTAAATTTACATTTAATTGAGTTCAGTCATCTTTTCAAGAACAATAAAAAAAGAGCAAATTAAGTTCAAGATACATGTCATCTCTTTGCTGACAAATCGCTAAATTAAAAAAAAAATTGAAGAAAGAGAACAGATGAGGACCAAGATCTGTTACTAGCGTTAACATTTAACTCTAATATATTATGTTCTTGTAGAGGTTAATATCTAGTGAGCACGTGAATAGCAATAACGAGTTACCCGAGCTAAGACTCTCTTTTCTCTATGATACCTTGTCTTTTCCTCTCCTCAACCAACGTTAGGCCGGTTTGCTCATTATTTCGGGCGTATCTAAAATTATTTTCATGCTTACCCGTAAGTAACAAATCATGACAACAAAGAAAAATATGTACTCGTATGAATATGAATTTTTTCATTTGAATAATTTTACCAAAAAAATAACGATCAATAAAAAGAAACCAAATAATAAATTAAAATTATTTATAAATATATTTAAAAAGAAAAAAAAAATCTAGGTCTATATTAATATTCCCAGTGAATGATGTAGTTAGTTAGTATTTATATATTATCGAATAGCTGAATTTATCTTTAACGAATAATTATTGGACTCTAGAGTACTATGCACTATAATTTATAAAGATATGTATTGAATGTGAAATTTTAAAATTATCATTAAATTATGTTAATAGAATATTATAATATTATCCGAACGTGAAATCACTCGGAAATTAATTGGTGGAAAGAATGATTATTAATAAAATTTTTGTATATAATATTAACAAAGACACGTAATCAGAAATGGCACGGGGAAGGGGTGGAAATCTAACTTAAAATCTGGCTCTTTGATGGGTGCCTAACCATTAAATCCGCGGTATTTATACTATTTTTCAAAGCCATTAAGAAAAAGAAATTGATTATTTATTTCAAGGAGATAGATAAAATAAAATTATTAACAATTTAATCATTTCTATTTTCTTGAAACTTTTGCAATACAACATTTTTATAATAAATAAATTCTAATTCAATTTAAACTTAAAGTTTTAGAAAAGGATTTTAAACTTCTTACTAAATAAATTATTAAAGGAATATAGAAATACTAATAATTATAATAGATTATAAATAGAGAAAAAATCCACACACCAATCCACTTCTAAAAAGAATCTAATGAAAAAAATGTTCGCTATCCTTTCTTTGTATTACTTTTGGGAATCCTTTCATTTAGTAAGAGAATATTTAATAAACTTTAGAACAATTTTTAAGTTGTGCCATGGGTTGCATAAATTTGTTCGTTTACACGAAGATAGATAACCCAATGAAAGAACGGATCTAGATAACTTTTTAGGAGGGAGAAGAATTAAAAAATTTTTCAATATTTCAAAAGTAAATTCTACGTGTACTTGACCGAATTTAATGAATAATATACCATTTGAGAAGAGAATTAATCACTACAGTTATCCCATGAACTTTTGTAGTCAAATTAATTGCAAATAAGTTGCAAAATCCTTAAGAGTAAAAAAAAAATTTTTCCTAAAAAATGCCAACATTTTATTCTTTTAATAATTTTCCCAAACCGAATTTTAGCAAATAGGAACTAAAAACCAGTATAACTCGGCATAATAAAAGGAAATAATAATAGCTGCTATTCTTTTTCTTTAGCTTCAAGTAGGTACTGATTTAATACAGAATTTAATCCTCTTCAATTTATATAGAGAGGCCTAATAAAGGCCATATTTCTAAAAATCTAAAAAAAGCCCGAGTTTTTTCAAGATAGAGAAACCCTGCTCGGGGATAGGGATGTTATGTTAAACTAAAACAATTAAAACAATTTCCAGCATTGCTCAATTATTTCGAACCAAAAAGCTATTTTTTGAGGAAAATCTTTTTTTGAATTTAAAGTAATTATGAAGTAATTATCCACGCATGTTCAGCTGTTAATTTTTATAGTGATTTAATAAGTGTGCTCTAAAACAAGGAGCTCTAAAACAATTAATCGAAAAATGGATTAGAGAGTTGACATTTAGGTTGTTTTTCTTTAAGGAAAAACGAACTAATTTATGCAACCCATAGTTTTTAAAGTTGAAATTAAGAGTTCATTTTCCCGGTTAATAAAATCAATATACAAAGAAAACTCAAAGGGGTTGACCTTGATATTATTAACCCCACCTGATTATTTTTTCTTCCACTATTTTTGAATAAATCCTTAAAAAATATCTAAAAAAAAAATGCTCATTATTTTATAATAGACTTTTATTTAGTAAAATATACTATTACTTATTTAATGTTGCTTTTGTGATGGTGCCAGAGATAAAGAGATAGGAAAGGAAATAATTTTATAATATTTAACTGAAAGAACTTGGGATGTGTAGATAATTGAGGCATGAAGAAAAAACCCGCAATTTAATCGCTCCACCTGATGTCCTTTATTGGGCAGGCATATACTTTCTGAATGCTACATATTTGAAATCCCGGACGAAGCCCACATTCGTTATCCTAACCGCACTGATGATTGTTTATCATATACATTATGTGCGTCGAAATATTTCCGCAATAAAGGACGTGAGTGGAGGTGGAGCAATTAAATTGCGGTTTTTTCTCCATATCTCCATTAATATTATAATATATTCTCATTAAGGGATCCGAATTTGCTATTGAAAGAAGAAATTAAAATACTCTTTTAAAATAAAATATAAAAACTTTTGTTTTAGGTTAAAAAGCATTGAAGGGGAGTAATAATTAATTACTTAAAAATAATAATTAATTAATAGAAAATTAATAGTATTTTTCATTCTTAAGACGGTTTGAGGAAAATATTAAAATATCTCCTCAACAACTCTGTGATATTAATATTATTGGTTTATTATTAATTGCTGTCAGCTATAAATAGTTCAGATAAAATATTTTCCACATGGACGGCCAATTACCTAGGCGATTTGAACTTATTTTTAAAATCAAGCCAGGATTTATTACGTATGTGATTATTTCAAACTTTTCCCACGAGCATCACAAATTTATTATTATCGTTTGCTATTTATTTCCTAAGTAGAAAATCACCTAAAAATGAATTGTTATTTTCTTTTATTTCTTTCTCTTTAATATTTTTATTTTAAGTCTTTTTCGCAATCCAAGGCTAATTCAACTTCGTCCATGTTTTTCTTTTAAATTTAAGTCATTTTCAACTGCTGAGGACATTATGAGTATATTATACAATTATATATAAAAAAAAAATAGTACAAGTGTACAAGATCTTCCCCCCTCCCCGGTGGCCGAGTGGTTAAAGATAATGACAAAGATCTTGGTGGCTGTTTCTCTTCTCTCTGGCCATGTCTGCCATGTTTATTTAAATTAATTGATAGCCAATATAATTTAAATAAATTTTATCGCTTAGCAGAGGAAGAACACCACTGTCCTTAAAGGGAGAACTCTCCTTCAATTTCAAAGAACAGGGCTTCTATAATATTGCCCGTAATTTGGAATGAATTGTTTGAGTTAAGTATTAGGCAACTTGTCAACAGATACACACCTTAACACCAGTGTTAAAATAATCATCAAAACCTCTCAATTTTAAATATAATATTGATACATATATATAGATATATCTCAGATTGTAAAAATAAATAAACCTTCAAAAACTTCATTTATATTAAAATCAAATTCCTAATTTTTTTATAGTAAGATTTACTCTAACTTCTTCTAAGAATGCAAGTCTTCTTTTTATAAGCTCGCTATCAAAAATTCTTCAAGTATAGAGTAATATTTTATTTTTCCAAGATATTAAAAAAGATTTCGCCTAAGATATGTAATTCTCTCCTTTTGGAATTATTCATGATTATAATACATATTAAAATATTCTATTTAAAGAGAAGACATATATCTTTCAAAAGCTTGAGCTGTTTTATTGAATAAGCGAGTGGAATATTATTATTAAAAATATTAAGATATACTCTGTTAATAGATTTTTTTAATAAAAGATTAAGACTTAGTCAAGTGACGACAATTTGTATTGGTATAATTAATTATCTTAGAGCTTTGTTTATCTTGTTATTATTAAGAAGTATTTGTGACAATAATAATTTTTCCAAATAGGCTGGATTCATAAGGTCAGAAATTAATGAAAGAGTCCCGGGGAAATAATGGGGCCAGTTAGCATAGAAAATCTAGTTAGAGGTAGTTAGGTCATGATTTAATCCAGAATCCGTGAGAAGATGACGCTCTATACGATGTTCTTGTTAACTATCTATTTATTACAGATTGTTATTATAACAAATAATTCGTAATAATTATAATAGTAATAGTTCTCAAAAAAAAATTATTAATAGGGATATTTAAGGTTATGAGCTGTAGCAATATCATATAGTATCCTCCTCAAAAGTAAATGGACTACCTGTACCTTTTGTTACGTCTTAATGGATAATTAGAAGACTAACATAAAATTCAAAATCATCAAATTCAATCATTATCTATTATTAAATTTTTTTTTTCGGATTTCATGTCGGCCTTCTAAATATCCATTAAGTCAAAACAGGTTGTCTGATTCCATTTGAAGGAAATAATAGCGATGTGAAAATATTAAAATTGTATTATTTTAAATATTAGATTAATTAATTTTTTGTATATGAAAAAATAATTTGGCTTTTCCAGGCTCTGAATATGGCGAATAGAAGTTATTTCATTCTCTTTTCTCCATACTTATACTAATTTAATATTAAAATAGCCATTTAAAAAAATATATGTCTATATGTCCTCCGATGCCTAAAGGCAAAAAATCTTTTGTGAATAAAATTTTTTATTATGTCAATGTCCCTAAACCTTTTTTCATGTGCTTTTTTTTGCTCTTAAAATCAATCTTTGTCAAACAAGGTTTATAATGGAAACGATGTGTCGATCGCCATGGGTTGAGAAATGTTCGATTAAAGAATTAGCAAATCAATTTTAAACATGTTGAGAAAAATTTCCCTGAAAAGCAGCTATTTATAAAGAAAGAATAATTAGTTTGGAAGGAGATAATTAATTATTAAATTAGATTTATGTATTTTTGGAATAATACTTAAAAACTTCTGGCAGGAGACACAAAAGGCGGAAATCTCATTTCTGCCTTATCGGAAAAAACGTCATATTTTTTTAAAGTTTCTCTACAAGATAAGTTTGGAAACTCCGTTGGATTGAGAAAATTGCAAGCCTGCATGCAACAGCTGGACGATTAACAAACTAATACAATTCTATATTTACTCGCTTTCCTAAGTGAAAATGATTGGAGAATATCTAGAAATTCATAAATGTCTATCCTAAAAGTAAAGATCATTAAAAAACTTTTCAAACATTATTTGATTTCCGCTGGTGAACTCTTCATAAGGTTTAAATTAATTTTAATAATTTAATTTTCCTTCCTTTATTATTTGTGATGGGAGCAAATAAGAAAGGGGAATTATATTTTCACTGGAGCAAATGTAATAATTCTCAGAGATAGAGAAAATAAGTAGTCTATCTACTATATAGGATCTGAATTATTGATTTAAAATATTATTTAATAATTTAGTTTGTAAAGTCTCACTTAATCAATGTATTATACTAAGGTATGTGAAATTATAAAAGAAAGAATTAATGAAATTTTGGAAAATGTATATTATTTGAAAATTTAATCAAGCAGGGCCGTTGCTCGACCTGGCCTGACGCCTGATAAGAAAAAAGTATATATGTTCCATTCAATAAGGAAGAGAGATTAAAAGGTTGATTGAAGGTGAAAAAAATTATAAACTTATTTATAATGTTTAACGAAATGTTTTCGATTATTTTTAGAATCATTTTCCGAGAGAGAAATAGTAATATTTATATTTAATCGAAAAACTCGCTGATTGTTCTCAAAGAATATCTCAAAAATGCTCTCTTTCAATTGCTACTTTTCTAATTCTAAGCAAACGAACTTTGACAGGAACTATTTGATCATCAAAAAGTACGATATACTGATCATTTTTCATTAAAGTTGCAAGACATTCCACAGAAAGCTGAATGAACAACCATTCCTTCCTATGGAGAAAAAATGTAAAAATAAGTAAATTAAATCGAGATTAGATATTTTTAAATTCATCCGGAAGCAAATATTTCAACTTTAATGTGGTTATGTGTATCTTAAAGTTATTCGTTTCTCATTTTAACAAAAGAATAGGAGAGCAAAAAAAAAAAAAAATAGAGAGTGTAATGAGAGAGAGCCTTTGCATCCAAAAAGACGAAACAAAAAAAATGTTGATTTTTAAAATAAAACCTTTTGAAATACAAAGAAGAAGAAAGGAAGAAAAGTAAATAATTTTAATAATTTCATTGATAAGAATTCTCTCTGAAATAATTTATGAAAAAAAACTCATTATGAATATTAATAAATTGTGATATGAAATTTTATAGCATTAAAGGCTTTGTTTATTTGCTTTAAAACCAAATAGATTATGCGGCCATATATTCTCATCACTCTCTCTTCTTTTTTCTGATGATTAGGCTTTCTTTTTTTGGGAAAAGAAGAGGACAAAGTGGATAGGGGATGATAAGTAAGATTAAAGGGACATGGTGAAGCTTACGATTGGAACTAATCAGCCAAAAGGGCCTAACATCTTTCAAAAGTAACGAAAAGGATTTTTTATATGTCCCAAACCGTCTAATATTTTAAAACTTATACTATATTTTGATTATTATTATTATTATTATTGTATTATTTAAAATATTTAATAGAAAGAAAAAAAATTATGTATAGGAAAAATCACACATTATCAAAGAACCTTCAATGAGGTTCAAATGAAGAAGAAAATAGGACTTAGCTTTACAGCCAGTAAAGAAGTTCTATGAAGTACAATTGGGGGTAATTATGGGAGAAATGTATCGTTAGGCGAACGTGAACATTTCTTTGGGTTAAATATTTTTTTTCCCTCTATATATTTTCAAAAAAAAAAAAAAAAAATGCGCGTTCTATCTTGCCTGGAAATACGTATATTTTTTTTGAAATTTGCATCTGAGGCCATATAACGTTTAGCGATATATAACTATATTTTTACGAAACTAATTATCCAGGCATATTTATTTAAACCAATTGGTAACCAATTTGATTTAAATAAATTTTCTTGCGATCCGAAACCAACGCCCCTTGATTTTAAGGTTATCAATATTGACAATGTCAGTATATTTAACCACTCGACCACGGGAGGGATGGTATTACGTTTTATTTATTTATTTTTCTTTTCTAATAAAATTTTTATCATTTACATCCCCTTGATGAAAATCAATAAAGTCTGTCTGTTCGATCAGTAAACGCAATCAAAATAGTAAAATTTCAAATCTGATAATCCGTTCCAATTCAATTAGATTTGAATAACGAGGGCATGGTTATAATAGCTCGGTAAATAATGAGTTGGAGGGCAAAGTATCCTTTAAATCTTGCGAGCTCCCGAAAGTAAAAATCTGTCCTGAGATAATTTACTTAGATATTTCGTCAATGTCTATGGAACCTCAAATGCCGGAAAATAAAAAATTTTTAATCAATATCTATTATTTATTATTCTATCTATTAAATATTTTTTAATATGGAGAGGATGAAATTAAATAAAATTGGTATCCAATAATAATAGAATAATAGACATTGTTTTGCTGACACATTTAATTAAATTTATTGAAACCAATTAATAAAATTCGAATATTGTTATTTTATTTGTAATACGCATAATATAGGTACTTTGAATTTTGTATTAAAAAATTTTCATTAAATAATTGAATTATATATAAAAAATAACTTTTTTTATAAAATATATTTTATATCAATTAAGCTTGTATAAAAAAATAGCAAAATTCAATTTAGTTTTTCAAAGTCCAAATATCTGATAACATCTAATTAATCTTAATTAATACATTAATTAAATACCTTGATTTAGGAAGGAAGTAGGCAAGTTACATAGTAATCAAATTTCAATATTATACTATAGCTATAAATAATTCCCCACTCCCCAAACCCCACCCAACCCAATAAATTTCCTAAGATGAATCAAAGAACTGCTTTAACCAAAATTCCAATGATGCCAATAGCAGGTAGAGACAGGCATCGAGATTGAGACCTTCTAAGGCCCCTTCGCAATGCACATGTGAGAATACGGAGAATGCCAAATTGATGGCTAAATGCCAATAACCCAAAACGTAGCTCCTACAAGATAATACTCCTGGGCTAAGGAAGAGATAATTTTTTTTAATTTAGAAATGTTTTTTAAACTTTAAAGTTTCTCTTATTATTAGCAAGAAATAGTAAATTGATAAATAAATTTGGCCACATAAAAATATTTTTAAGACAATTAGATTTAAATCTTAAGAAATGAAAACTAGGAAGGAGATTTTTCAACCAGTAATAAATTAAATACATTTATATTTCTAGTATAAAATTTGATCAATTCGATCGATAAATATCAGAATTCATATCAGAGGATAAGAGAAAAAAGTTGCATAAAAAGGCTTCAAGAAATGCTTTTTTTATTCTAAGTACAGGTAAACCAGTGATATACAAACCATGTAATCACCGGATGTAAATTCTAAGTGAATGCATTAATAATTATAAGATAATAAAAAAAAAAAACAAACAGCAATTATGGATTATTATTATTTGATTTTTTTTTTTTTTTTTTAAGTCTTTTCGGCCATATAGACTTTTATATATAATATAAGACTTTTATATATAACATAAGACTTTTATATATATATAATAAACAATATTATGATATAAATGATCCGGGCATATTTATTTCAATCAATTGGTATCCAATTTGATTTCAATAAATTTTCATCGGACTGCCTGGGATCCGAACCCACGTCCCTTGGCTTTTTTTTTTAAGGTTATCGTATTGATAACTGACAATGTCAATAACTTTAACCTCTCGGCCACGGGGGGATTTTTTTTTTTAAAGTCTTTTTTCGGCATCTGAGGCCATTTAGACTCCGTCCTTATTTATTTCTATTAATTGGTAGTCAATATAATAGAAATAAATTTTTGTCGCTCAGGATGGGAAGCGAACCACTGATCTTTGGTATGTGAGGCGAAAGCTCTACCTCTGCACCAAGGGACAGGGTACGGGGGGATTATTATTTGATAAATTTGTATAAACAATGCAATAATAAATAGGCCAAGCGCTGAACCTCGGATGGGTGGCCCCGAGGAACAAGGCTGTTGAACGCTCGCCGGAAGACATCGATACTGATTTTTCATTAAATATAATTATATATAATATAGTCATAGTCATAATGACCACAGCAGTCAAAAATGACTTTAAAATTAATAAAAAAAAAAAAAAAAAAAAAAAAGGAAAAAGAAAAAAGAAAATGCAATAATAAACATCAAAATTGATCCATTGTCAAATCCATTAACAATAAATAAAAAAAAAAGAATCCATTGACAACTCCTCAAATTACCAATTAATTTAAATAAATAAGGACGGAGTCTAAATGGCTTCAGATGCCAAAAAGGACAAAAAAATCCCTCAAATCATTAAGAAGATAACAAAAGATGGGCATATATCTTGAATTGTCATTTTAGAAGATATGTTCGCAACTGTTAAAAGAGTTATTTATAATAAGGGCAAATTAATATATCTGGCTATCGTATTGCGAAATTAATATTTGATATAGGATTCAAAGAAAATACAATTTTTTTTAAGTCTCTTCGGCATCTGAGGTTATATAGACTTTTAAATGATACATATATACATATATCTTTTTTTTTAGACTCTTACGCATCCATTCAGAGTTTTAACCGAAGTATATATTTATATTATGATTCAGATTATCCAGGCATATCTGTTGTATATCTATTTTATATAAATTGGTATCCAATTTATATAAATTTTTATATCGGACTGCCTGGGATCGAATCCACACCCCTTGGCTTTTAAGATTATCAATATTAACAATGTCAATATCTTTAACCTGTCGGTCAGGGGAGATAAGGAGAATACAATTTTAAATGCAACAAAAAAAAGATGAAAAAATTATATTATGAATATGGAGGTTAATGGATTTTCAGATCCAAAAATATAATTTTTTACAAACTATATTTATTATTTAAAATGTTTAGAAACCAATTTAGGTTTATATAGCCTATCTATCTCAGTGTGGTTTACCTCTTTCTTGGTGGTCTAAAAACCTATATTTTCCAGATTCATTTTTATACAGTTGCTCTACTCCTTTACAATTTTTTTAATACATAGAGGTTGACTGCGATTTTCTTACATATGTACCACAAGTGTATGTATGTGTGAAAAAATTGTAAAAAGAGTAGAGCAACTGTGTATAAATGATTAAACCTGTGATTTGACCCTTTCTTGGTGGTCAAAAAGTCTAGACAGTTATCGTAGATGTTATCGAAAGAGTGTTTTGTAAACCTTTTAATAAATAATAAATATTATTTGTAAAAAATTATATTTTTTGTACTAAAAAAACATGAACCTTCACCAAATTGAAAAAGCACAGTACTTTAAAATTATATTTTGTGTTATTTATTCAGGTGTTAATCAATTATCTTAGAAGATTAAGTTGTAAAAACTTTTCTTTCTGCTGAGGAATATGTTTATGATTAAACATGACAGGACTTTGATGCCTTTCGCTCATTAATTGTTTATTCATATTTATTTGCCCTGTCCCTTGTTGCAAAGCTAGAGGCCTGACCTCTCCTAAAAATTTATTTAAATTATATTAGCAACCAATTAAATTAAATAAATAAGGACGAAGTCTAAATGACCTCAGATGCCAAAAGACTTGAAAAAAATATTCATTTAATATTATTATAAATAAAATTTCTAAATATTTTCCAAGAGATGCTAATTATATCCAATCAAACACACAATTATCTTGCATTTATTGCTATTGACTGAATATTAGTTTTTTCGAACAATAATGCCAACTATCCCAGTTTTTTCCAACGAATAAATAAAAATCTTTTGACTTTATTTATTTCAATTAATTGGTAGCCAATATAATTTAAATAAATTTTTGTCGCTCAGGCCGGGAGCACTGGCTTTTCGATCATGAAGGAATTAATTCGATTTAACTTAAAATCAAGTGAAATTTTAGATATATTAATTCGAAAAAATTTTGCAACACTATTTATTTACAACTATCTTTATAATAATTCTCTTCAGGTGAATGTTTTCAAAAAGATGGCAACTCTTCTTTGTAATGATAGATCCAAGGAAGGAAAAAATTTTATATTTTCTAATTAAAAATAATTCCAATTCATTGATTTCAAATGCACTTATTGATATAAAAAAATCCTGAGAAAAATCCACTCAGTAAGTTAAGTAGTTAAAGAGAAGAAAAATGAATAAAATGCTATTACTAGCTAAAAAGATTCTATGTACTGTCTGGAATTTACAGGAGCTTCAAAGATGTCCTGAAGGGTTGCAAAATGACTTGAATCAATTCGAAAACATATGCATATGAGTACAAGATAAATTAAATGTCAATATAGCCCATTTTATTTTTTCATTTGATAGTAAAAATTTAATTTGTTAGAAATTCCATATTCTCTTTTAACCAAAGATGGATCTCTAAGGACCAACGTTAATTTTTTTTTTTATTTTGACTTGTGAATATTTCAGAATCAAATTTCTAACAATTCAAGCATACGAAAAGTAATTTCTCTTCTCAAAGCTATAAGTAAGTCTTATGTCAAAGACTTCAACATTGGCAACTGGGATTTAGATTCAAGAAATTTTATTTTTTCTTTTTTTTTAATTTAAGAACTCTTCACGGTTTCATTCCTGCCTAAATAAAAATATATATCCCAAAGGATATAAGAAAAATTGACTTATATTGAAAAAATGGTAAATAAAGAATTTATATTTTTTGTACTTTTTCGGCATTGGAAGCCATTTAGACTCCATTTTTATTATTTATATTAATTGGTAGACAATATAATATAAATAAATTTTTATAGCTCAGTACGAGAAGCGAACCACTGAGCTTTGATACGGGAAGACCTTTACATCTGGACTATCGGACTGGACTATATCGTACTTATATTATATATATATCGTATTTACATAACCTACTTTATAATTAAAAGGGCTCTATGGAGTAGTCAGCGGAGGATGTCGCCGTTCTGCACAGGAGATCGGTGTTCGCATCCCGGGCAGGAGGGATTTTTTTCATTAAATAAAAATAT